>ML798441.1:287575-315497 GCA_009831015.1 Picea engelmannii | reverse complement strand
AAACTATATAAAATACTTAGAAATTTGAATATTTTTACAAAAATATCACCAAACATTTATAGTTGACATATGAAGGATTAGTAAGATTCGCCAAGGTTTCTACATTTTAAAATAAATTTCCATCCTTAAAATCATCCCTGCACTTAGGTTTCGGCCTAAGGTTGTTGGTGAGTGATTGTAATGTATAAATAGAGGTCTAAAGGACCTGGTATGGGTTGTTGTTGTTATGTTGTTGGTACTAAGTTGATTGAGGATTCATTTTTTATTGTGCGATCGAGTGAGTACTATTGTGTGAGAGAGAAGTGCTGAGTGTAGAGGCTTCTAGTATTGTAAGATATTCAACTGGGTGCGAAGATTGGTCATGTAGCTATGTGTGCAGGAAAGGGAGAGGCAGAGAGGAGAGTAAAGAATATCTACTAGCTCAGAGTGCATACAAGAACTATATGCTTCATCTTAATATATTATAAAGAACAATTTTGTGGACGTATCCCTAGAGAGAGGGTGAACCACGTATATATTTTGTTGTGTGTGTGATTGATGCTCTATTCATTGTCATTTGGTGTATTGTTATTGCATTGTTGTGTTATATTGGATATATGGTTCTGCGGAGTAGATCTGAACTGGTAAATGATACATAAATGTTGTATTGTTCTTGTATTGGATCCACTTGATATCTCCTTTGGTTGTAGAAATATCTGTCCTGCAACCCCCCCATAGCTACTTCGGGTGAGACTGCATCTGCTTCGTAGGTGTTGCCGAAAGGGCCAGTAGTTAGGGCTTGTTGGTGCACTCTTGGAGATGAACCTTGGGTCTTCCCTTGTGCCAACGGTGCCTTAAATAAGTACCTCTTTTCTTGACTATACGATTCTATTCTATCAATAGAAAACTCGGTAATGTACCCTCCAATGGTGATATCAAACCAGAGATCCACTACTCTAGACACAACGTTATCGACTCTCTTGACCTTCTTGATCAACGTCATTTTCCAAACCACAAGTGGTCTAGATCTGATCTCAAACTGGGTATATGCTAATCTAGCTAACCACTCATATAACTCCTTATGAACTCCTCTGAAGAAAATATTGTGTAGGTTGGTAAAGATGTACCTCCCCAACCAATCTGATGTACTAATGATAGGGTTCTTGTTCTGGGCTTCGACGAAGTCCTTTTCTTGTTCTTCTATCCACTTCTAAATTTTTGTCTTCGATGGAAAGAACCTTGACATTCCCTCAAGAAAATATTGGTCCCAACAACAAAACCATTTCAACGATTCAACAGTGCACCAACAAACCCTAACTATTGGCCCTTTCGGTAACACCTGCAAAGAAAATGTAGTCTCACCTGAAGTAGAAATAGGGGGTTGTAGGACACATGTGTCTACAACTAGAGGAAATGAAAAGTGAATCCCAAACAACAACGCAAAACAATCTAGATATTCCTTACCATTCCTTAGCTTACTTTGCAAGTTATACCTCTGTTCTAACATAATAATGCAATAACCGTATATCAGATGGAAAATAACACAAACTCAATCAAAAAGAACGACAAGATATACGTGGTTCACCCTCTCCCTAGGGATATGTCCATGGAACTATGTTTCTTGATATATTATATGAAAACATACAATTCTATATGCACACTTAGCTACATATATCTCTCTCTTTCTCTCTTCCTCTTCCCTCCTTGCGCACCTAGCTGCAGGGTTGATTATCGCACCTAGATGAAGATATTACAATACAAACTCAATATTTCTCTCAACAACAATAATCATAACCAACAATGAACAACATACGAACTAGAACCAACCCTACCAGGTCTTCTAGACCTTTATTTGTACATTACATGACCAAAGTTTAGGTGTCAGTACCCTAGATCCAAAATCCTAGGTGACAAAACCCTAGGTCCACTTGAGTCGTGCTTTAAGGGCTTTGCTAGCATGCCCTTCCTTCTTTTCTGAGAGGTGCTCCAAAGCATCTGTTGGTGTCTTTTTTCACTTGTTGAGTTTTCCATGATCCCTCCTCTTTACTGCTTTATCTTCCTCCATCTTCTCTTCCAACGGCTAGCTTTTTCTTTATTTCGCTCATTTTCTACTTCTTTAAGCACTTCAACCCTTCCTCGCTTTATGTCCCTTATGCACAGTGCATACCTCTCCTTTATTCCTTAATCTTCACTTCCTTACATACCAAGGGCCAAGAAAATCCATGGAAAACTCCTCCTAGCACTGACATGGGATGGCTAATGGTTGTAAAAGACCCGGGGTCTTAATGTTTTCCACCTTATTTTGCTAGAAAACCAAACATTCTACCACAATCCTTTGAACATTAGATTTAAGTCCATCCCAAAAAAATTCCTTGTTGACCATATGGTAGGTTTTCAAAAATCCCGAGTTCCCTCCTATCGAAGAGGTGTGCAATTCCAAGAGTAACGTTTGTTTGAGTTGGGAGTTCTTACATAAATATAAGCGATCTTTTTACCATAGTGAATCATCTTTCCATGTAAATGTATCTGATGCACTGGAATCCTACTTCAACCTTTAAATGAGAGTCCACATGTTTTCATCATCTTATATTCATTCCTCGCTTCTATTATCCAATCAGTTTGGATGATTGAGATAACACTGAGAAAGGCCTCAACATCTCCATCCTTTCTTGAGAGTACATCAGCCACAACATTTTTCTTCCCTTTTCTGTAGATGATTTCAAAATCATAACCCAACATCTTGGTCACCCATTTTTGTTGTTCTTATGAAGATAGTTTTTGTTCCAAGAAGTATTTAAGACTATCATGATCTGTTTTGACTTAAACTACCTACCTATTAGGTAAGGGCATCATTGCTCCAATGCATGTAGTATTTCCATCATTTCCTTCTCATAAATGGGTTTTTGTAAGTACTTTTCCTTGAGTGGACGAATTTCAAAATCAAGGGTCCTTCCTTCTTGCATTATAACAACACCAATGTCATTTCTTGAGGCATCACATTCTACAATAATGGTTTTTGTGAAGTCTGGTGTGGTCAAGACATGAGCTTTGCACATCACCTCTTTAAGTTGTTAAAAAGATTGAGTTTCCTCTAGAGTCCATGAAAATTCATCCTTATTATTTAATGTCGTTAAAGGTGTTTCTATTCTTCCATAGTTCCAAACAAACTTGCGATAGTAACCAGTCAAACCCAAAAGTCCTTTAATATTCTTCAATGTTTTAGGAATTGACCAATCCATCAATGCCTTAATCTTGTTAGGGTCTACCTTGACACCTTCATGAGATACGATATGAACCAAATAATATACCTGCTTCACCCCAAAGAAACATTTGGATGGTTTGGCATATAGTTGTTTCTCCTTTAGTAGTTTTAGCACCTTCTCAACATGCTGAACATGATCCTCCCAAGACTTGTTATAGATTAGTATATCATAAAAAAAATAAGACAAATCTTCGAAGGAAGGGCTTGAAAATGGAATTCATCAACCCTTGGAATGTGGAAGGTGCATTAGTAAGGCTAAAATGCATGACCAAAAATTCATAATGGCCTTCATGAGTTCAAAATGTTGTTTTTGGGATATATTCTTCCTTCATTCTAATCTGATGATACCCTGAATGAAGATCCAACTTTGTGAAGTATATTTCTCCATGTAGTTCATATAACAATTCATCAATGATGGGAATGGGAAACTTATATTTAATAGTGATCTTGTTGAGATCTCTATAATTTGGACACATATTCCATCATCCCTCTTTCTTGAGTACCATTACCATCGGTGCAGAGTAAGAAATTTGGCTAGGTATAATATTTCCATGCTCTAACATTTCTTCAACCATACGCTCGATTTCACTCTTCTGAGCATAAGTGTATCTATAAGGCGTGCTGTTAGGAGGAATACTACGAGGAATTAAGTGAATATCATGATCATGATTTTGAGTGGGTGGAAGATGTTAGGGTCCTAACCCACACATAGGTAGAGCAATATATTCAGATGTAATAAAGGTCAATATTAATAAGGCCTTTCAATAAAATAGAATAAGGTGGATGTAAGAAGACCTAATAGAAGCTTCCTCTTCTAGAAGGATCTTCCTCTAGATGCTTCTCTTGATAGACATATTTAGTATAAATAAGGGTCGAGGGTATGAAAACCCTAGCTTGGATATTATTGTAACAGAGCGCTGCTCGACTAGAGGTTGCCCCCTTGAAGAGGCCCGTGAACATTGGTTTCTGAATCAAAGTGTTATTTTTGTTGTTGTTCTTATATCATTTCTATGTTATTGTGGAGATTATGTTGGTTATATTACTGTTATTCTGCCATTTCTAGCATTTTATTTATGTTCTGCATACTTTTTATATCGGGTATATTACAAGTGGTATCAGAGCACTTTCCTTGGCAGAAATTGTGGGAATTTTTTTTTCAGGGTAGAGACGTATTCCAGCGTCTTTAATCCACATAGATATGTCGTTACGCACATAAACCTGCGGTTGAGGGATTCATACATGCAAGAAATACAAGTGGTTCTTAAGCACACATCTATTGGCCACCCTTGTAACCCCTGTTGATACCCCTTCGAGTGGTAGTGCATGAGACAACAACTGTGTACGGATTGGCCTAGATTTCCTCAAGCCCTCTTTAGATAAACTGATCGGCCATCTGACTTCTATAGTACCACCGATAAAAACACTCGGGAAGATACTCTCTAGTACCTGGGTAGTCAGGTAGTACGACTAAGGGTACAGTCTATCCTCCTTAGTTAGTGCCCTGAGATATTGGGTTGAGTACTATTGTTGAACCCCACACATATATCAGAGAGCTATAGCACAGGGCAAACCCTTGTCTGTAGAACCCTTGAATACCAACCGTTGGGGGATAGGAACATAAACAAATTAAAATAGACAAGATCTATTGTAGCGCAACTATGTTTGGGTTGTCAAATCACTACACTTTTCTTACTGGTTAATCATTTGGGGATTTCATCATTACAGTATTCTTCAAATCAGAGTATAACTCCGCAGGTGTAAAAAAAAAAAGAAAAAAAAAAGTCTAGAAATGTTTTCACCATTATTTGAGACCTATTCCATTGGATTCATCTCTTCTCCCTTATCACATTCATCCATATCATTTTTTGGAAAAAAATTTGACCTTGCCTGCCCCTTTTTAGTTCACCCATCGTCATGGCCCATACCCGTAGCCAAGACCTAGAAGCTTCCTTCAACACCTTGCAATATGGTCTCCTCAAGACCCAAAAAGAAGTAAAAAAACTCAGTACCAATGTTGCCTCCATCGATACAACCATAAATACAACCATGCGGTCCTCAATGGAGGAATTCAAACACAAACTGACCACCTAGCTTGAATCTATCTTTGCATCACTCTGCACCAAACTGAAGATCCCTACAGATGACCCTTTCTCTGACGCACCTCCATTGACTGAAGGTGAACATTCCTCCCATTCCCATACCTTTCATCACAATCACTTTCAACGTGACCTAGGCCTTCCGCGGGTGGATGTGACCAAATTTGAGGGCTCAGCCCCCACTTGTTGGGTAACCCAAATGGAAAATTATTTCTCTTTATACGGAATTACAAATGAATTGGCCAAACTCTAGTATGGTGTTCTTTATCTAGATCAAGAATGTTGGCAATGGTGGCAATGGAAAAAAACTTCTCGTCAAGGGTATATTGCTTGGACCCAATTTGTGACTGAGCTTTATGAACTCTTTAACACTGACACCAACCATTTGGGCCATTTGACAAAGTTGAAACAATTAAGAAAAGTAGAAGAATTCATAGATGCCTTTGAGCACCTAGATTTTCGAACAGAGGGCATGACTGATGCTTTCTTTCGAGAGTGTTTTATCAGTGGCCTCAAGGAGGAGATTTGGGCCCATGTCCTCTTAGCTCGACCCTCGAGTTGGGTGGAGGCTACTAAAAGAGATAAAGAAGAACAATAGGTTGCATCCTCTCAAAACTGAAAACCCTCCTTTATCCCTCACCCTAAACCTGTAAATCCCACTACTCCCTCAGCCCCATCAAAGATCCAAAAATTGACCAGGGCTGAAATGGTTGAATGCCAACTCAAAGTCCTTTGTTATAATTATGATGAAAAATATTTCCCAGGCCACAAATGTAAGGAAAAAAATATTTTTATGGCCATCTCTGAGGATATTTCAGAAGAGGATGTTGAAACTCCCCTTGTGTCTGAGTCACCTAAAATCACTGACATAACCCCTCCTTTAGACCGTTTCGAAGTGGAACCGGTCATTTCCCTCAATGCTCTCACTGGCTTCTCTGCTCCACAAACCCTCAAGTTAATCGGTTACATCAAGCATCGGAAGGTCATCATTCTCGTTGTTAGTGGAAGCACCCATAATTTTATTCATTGCCGCATTGCCCAAGAAACTCATTGCTGCATCCATGCCATCAACAATTTCCAAATCATTATTTCCAATGGTGGTTCAATGAAATGTGGAGGGAACTGTGAAAATGTTCTTCTCCAAATCGGTGACTACCACCTAAAATCCCATATGTTTACTATCGACATGGGCGGGTGTGACATTGTGTTAGGTGTCGACTGGATAAGGACTTTGGGTCCCATTCTCATGGATTTTAAAGAATTAGCCATGCAATTTGACCAAGAAGTCCACCAATATAAATTCCAAGGCATCATTGTTGGTTCACCTAAAGTCATTAGTTCCCATCGCATGGAAAATCTACTCAAAAAAGGTCATTCTGGTGTCATTGCCCAACTCCATGCCATACAAGAAACAAAGACACCCTCGGTGCCGCAAGACCTCCAAGCCCTCCTTTCTAAACATCAAATGGTATTTTCCACTCCCCAAGGACTCCCTCCTTCCCATGGTGTTCATGATCATTCCATTCCCCTTGTACCCAGAATCCTTCCTCCCACTAGTCGTCTGTATCGCCACCCCTTTTCACAAAAAAATGAAATTGAGAAAATGGTCCAGAAACTCCTTAATGCAGGCATTATCCGCCCTAGTACGAGCCCTTACTCTTCTCCTGTATTCATGGTCCTGAAGAAAGAAGGTTCTTGGAGAATGTGTCCTGACTTCCATGCCCTCAACAAACTGACCATTAAAGAAAAAATTCCCATTCCTGTCATTGATGACCTCTTGGATGAATTGAGTGGTGTCGAATTCTTTACTAAACTTGATCTTCGCTCGGGCTATCACCATATATGTATGAAAGAGACAGACATTACCAAGACAACATTTCGAACTCATGAGGGCCACTATGAGTTTTTGGTCATGCCCTTTGGCTTGTGTAATTCCCCCTCCACCTTCCAAAGCCTCATGAATCATGTCTTTCATCCCTTTCTCTGTCATTTTGTCTTAGTTTTATTTGATGATATCCTCATCTATAGAAAAACCTAGACAGACCATCTTACTCATGTGGATCGAGTTCTCCATCTACTCTCTTAACACCAACTTTTCCTAAAACAGTCTAAATGTGCTTTTGGTGCCTCAGAAGTTGAATACTTGGGTCATCTGATTGGCAAGGATGGCATCAGGGTGGATCCAAAAAAGATTGAAGTTATGCAAGACTGGCCGCACCCAAAGACTCTCAAAAGCTTGCATGGATTTCTGGGCTTAACAGGGTATTATCGCAAGTTTGTTAATAATTATGGAAAGATTGCAGCACCTCTCACTGCTCTCCTCAAAAATAACTCTTTCACTTGGACTCTAGCCGCTGCTCAATATTTTCAAACCTTGAAGATGGCCACGTGCACCACTCTGGTTCTGGCCCTTCCTGATTTCACAAAGACCTTTGTGTTGGAATGTGATGCCTCAGGGAAAGGAATCAGTGTTTTCCTTATGCAAGAGGGTTGACCTTTGGCCTTCACCAGCAAGCAGCTATCTAAAAGGAATCTGGGAAAACCCATCTATGAAAAAGAAATGTTGGCTATTCTACATGTTGTTGACCTATGGCGCCCTTATCTCTTGGGGCAACATTTCCAAATTAAGACAGACCATCAAAGCCTTAAGTACTTTCTAGAACAACGCATTTCCTCCCCGGATCAATAAAAATGGGTGACTAAACTCCTTGGATATGATTATGAGATCATTTACAATAAAGACAAAGACAATGTGGTGGTGGATGCACTGTCCCGAAAATATGAAGAAGGATCCCTTTTTTATCTTTCCTTCATTGTACCAGATTGGCTCCAAGTTGTTGGCCAGGAATGGCTACAAGATCCCAAAAGTTCGCATCTGATCCAGCAATTGCAGACCAATGCTCCATCTCCCCCAGGGTACTCTTGGCTCTAGGATGAGCTTCGATACAAAGGTAGTTTGTATTTAAGTAAACAATCAAAGCTTAAATCCACGGTACTTTCTGAGCTTCATGCTACACCCACAGTGGAGCACTCCCGGTTCACCAAAACCTATGACAGGGTCAAACGTTCTTTTTTCTGGGATGGTATGAAACAAGACATCTGTAATTTTGTCACTAAATGTGATGTGTGTCAACACAACTAGGGAGAAACAGTCAAACCTCTGGGCACACTACAACCGCTTCCAATTCCACCTACTATTTGGAAGGATATCTCTATGGACTTTATTACCGGCTTACCCAAATAGGGAAATAAATTAGTCATAATGGTGGTTGTGGATCGCCTTTACAAGTATGCTCATTTCTATGCTCTTCAACACCCATTTACTGCATCCACAGTGGCTCAAATTTTCATGGACCAGGTCTTCAAGATTCATGGCATGCTACCCTCTATTGTTTCTGATCGTGACCCAACTTTCACAAGAAAGTTTTGGCAAGAACTGTTCAAGCTACAGGGCACCCAATTGCATCTCAACACAGCTTATCATCCCTAGACTAATGGTCAAACGGAAGTTGTCAACAAATGTTTAGAAACATATCTGAGGTGTTTTTCCTCTGAAAATAAAAATCAGTGGGCTCAATGGTTACCCCTAGCTGAATGGTGGTACAACACTTCCTACCATACAACTACATGCACGACTCCTTTTGAAGCAGTATATGGACATAAGCCACCTTCAGTTCTCTCATACTTACCAGGTACCTCAAAGGTATAAGTAGTTGACCAAACACTTATAGTTCGAGAGGATATTCTCCGTACCCTCAAAGAGAACTTGGCCATGGCACAAAATCGAATGAAGCAACAAGCAGATCAAGGTTGCTCTAAACATCAATTTGCAGAAAGGGATCAGGTGTTTCTATGACTGCAACCACACAAGAAAACTTCCCTCAAGGCCGAGCATTGCTAGAAGCTAGCACCCAAATTTTATGGTCCTTATACAGTTCTCAAGCATGTGAGATAAGTCGCCTATTAGTTATCTCTGCCCAGTCATTCAAAGCTACATCCTGTTTTTCATGTTTCATGCTTAAAGAAGGTGATTGGAACTAGGTGCAAAATTCAAACCAACCTTCCCGAGTTAGCTGAAGAAGGATCCATTTGGCTACAACCAGAAGCAGTTTTGGACCAGCGTGAGCATCGCCTGCGTCAGAGAACCATCAAGGAAGTGTTATTCTAGTGGAAAGATACAAATCCAACAGATGCCACTTGGGAACCAGCTACCATTCTGCAACAATTTTCACATCTCAAGCCTTGAGGACAAGGTTGTTTTTAAGGGGGCAGACATGTTAGGTTCCTAACCCGCACATAGGTAGAGCAATATATTCGGATGTAATAAAGCTAAATATTAATAAGGCCTTTCAATAAAATAGAATAAGGCAGATGTAAGAAGACCTAATAGAAGCTTCCACTTCTAGAAGGATCTTCCTCTATATGCTTCTCTTGATAAACATATTTAGTATAAATAAGGGTCAAGGGTACGAAAACCCTAGCTTGGAGATTATTGTAACAGAGAGTTGCTCGACTGGAGGTTGCCCCCTCGAAGAGGCCCGTGAACATTGCTTTCTAAATCAAAGTTCTATTTCTATTGTTGTTCTTATATCATTTATGTGTTATTGTGGAGATTATGTTGGTTATATTACTATTATTATGCCATTTATAGCATTTTATTTCTATTCTGCATACTTTTTATATCAGGTATATTACAGAAGACCTATAGGAATATCTTCAAATACTTTGGAATTCTTATCAATGATCCCTTGGAGATTTAGGGGAATAGATGGCTTAGATGTTTGAACATCTAGTGAGCATAGTTGTACAATTACACCTTGATGCCCCTTTTTCAATAATTTTTTCATGCCATTAGAGATTATCACCTTACTGGGTTTCCCTGTGATACCCCTTAACTCAGTTTCCTTTCCTTCCAGTGAAAAATTCATGAAAATTTCTTGAAAACTAAAATCCATTGTTCCCTAGTACGACATCAACACCACCCATGGGTATAGCAACAAATGGAATATTCATTACATATTCCCCCGTAGTAAGATTGATCTCATGGCATTTTCCTGAGCAATTGATAGTTCCTCCATTTGCAATCATTACTTGAAACTCTGGCACTGGATATATAAAGCAATTGAAATATTTGGCTAATGTATAGTGAATGAAATTATGAGTACTACCAGAGTCCATTAGGACTGTTACATTTTCCCTTTTGATATATCCTTCGATCTTGAGGGTTTGAGGAGTGTTAATACCAGCCAATGCATTACATGATATCATGGGATTCAACTCTTTGGAATAAATCTCTTCTATGTTTTCATCTTGAGATGGTTCTTGTTCTTGTTCTTCTTCCTTTTCACATTCTATGTAGAATAATTTCTTCTCACCACACTTATGCCCCTTAATGTATTTTCTGTCACAATTAAAGCACAAAAAAAATTATTTTATTTCCTCCAATTTTTGAGGTGTCAACTCATCCATGTGGATATCAATGACCACCCACTTTTTCCAACTGGCTCAAAACAATTTTCTAGCAATTTTGGTAATTTACTATTTTTAGCAATTTTTAACTTCCGAGACCATTTTGAGGGCCTAACTGAAGGTTTTTCTGTATAGAGCTTCTCAATGATATCAGAAGGCTCTTATTGAGCCCCAAAAATGAATCTCCTCAACGATACCTTTCCAATGAGCTATCGTGCGCCCCAAACGAAGATCATATGCCAAATTTACACCCTGGGGAAGTTGATACACCAAACTACCCAAAACAGGGTCCACAAAACTGTTGGATTTTCATCTTCTAGGGTTAGGGTTTTGGATTTTATTTATGATAAAAAGGACTTTGGAGCCTCATTTTAAAAATATCTTCTTGTGAATGTGAGTAGCCATCACATCTCTTCTCATAAATAAGATGCCACCATTCTAGTGAGTCTTTCACTCTGTATTTTTACAGTCTTTGTACATTTTCGCTCATTAATAGAAAATTGTGTATTACTGTATCTCTATGTCTATGGTTGTATCTCTGATACATTTCTAGTATATTATTGGATATTTGAGATATCTCTATACATTTATTTATTATATCTCCACTCTCATTTCGTGCCGAAAATAATCCGAATCAGTGGTATCAAAGCAGGTTGCTCTTGATTGTTTTTTTTAGTGCATGTCCCCGACGAGGTATGGGTATAGCAAGTTGGTTCTTGAGATTGTCTCTATTAAATAAAATCGATCTCGCACACCCAAGAAACCCTCCATGGTGGAAGAAAAGAAAAACGACAAAGAAGATGATTCTATTAATCTATTTCTTGAGCAAGCTCTCACGCGACAGAGGGACGAAATGATGGAGAATTTTTCTCACATCCTTCAACGTCTGTCGATAAAAACATGAACGTATTCATCAAGTGAACACTTTGGAGGCACCTCTCCTTTCAAGGTACAAGTTAATTTTGATATTCTCATATTTGAAGGACAGATAGATGCGGATGCCCTAGAAAAATGGTTAAATCTACTAAAAGGTCATTTCTCTGTTCATAATTTCTCTGTTAGGGAAACGATAACCTTCACACTCCTTAAGGCTCTCCCCCATATCTAACATTGGTGGGAAACTTACTGGGATCAAAGTTCCACAGAGGAGTCGAGAATATATGGGGTCGAGGCCACTTGGAATTGTTTTGTGGATGCTATAAAGGAACAATATTACCTTGTTGGAAACTATGAGGACCATTACATGAGATGGAACACACTACGACAAGAGAGGGGCCAAGAAGTATTGGAGTTCACCAATACCTTACATACCTTTCACACCATGCTGGGTATCAAATACTCCAAATGATATTTGGTTCTGAAATACCGTGGGGCTCTACACAGATACATCCAAATTGAAATGGATTTTCTATACATCTCATCACTTGGTGCGGCTTATCGATATGCTGTTAAAATCGAGTAGAATTTTAAGCACCAGAACAAATGGGAGTTCAGGTATGCAAATCCACAACAACCAAAGTATGATAAAGACGGCCCTAACAAACAACATCCCGAAAACCAGTCCAAGCACTTTCTATCCAATAGAAGCAGGTCAAAAAGATTGCAACAAAGTGTAAAGATTCCTTTTGCACATAGGAATATCATGTTACCATACTGGTTAAAAATGTCTAACCCTTCCAGCCATAGGTTCGTGAAAACCTTCAATAAGCTAAGAAACGCAACTTCTCCAACAAGGCAAGAAGCTCATCAAGATGCAAATTCAACAAACGCTTATCCCTCTCCCTAGGGAACTCAACACAATGGAGAACATTGCTTCCTAAGGAGGGAGGATTGATCCAGGTGGATATTGGTCTCCATCCACCTTTTCCAATTGGCTCAAAACAAGTTTTTGGCAATTTTGGTAACTTACTATTTTTAGCAGTTTTAAACTTTCAGGGCCATTTTGAGGGCCTAAATGAAGGTTTTTTAGGATTGAGCTTCTCAATTATAGCCAAAGGCTCTGGTTGATTCACCAAAATTAATCTCCTCGATGATACCTTTCCAACGAGATATCGTGCGCACCAAACGAAGATTGTATGCAAAAGTTACACCCCCAGGAAGTTGATACACCAAACTACCCAAAACGAGGTCCACAAAACTGTTGGCTTTTCATCTTCTAAGGTTAGGTTTTTGGATTTTATTTGTGATAAAAAGGCCTTTGGAGCCTCATTGTAAAATCATATTCTTGCGAATGTGAGTAGCTGTCACATCTCTTCTTAAAGATAAATTGCCACCATTCTAGTGAGTCTTTCACTCTGTATTTTTTCAGTCTTTGTACATTTTTGCTCATTGATAGAAAATTGTTTATTATTGTATCTCTGTGTTTATGGTTGCATATTTGATAAATTTATGTTATATTATTGGATATCTGAGATACCTTGTACATTTCTTTATTATATATCCACTCTCATTTCGTGCCGAAAATAATTTGGATCATCAACCCTATAGGTTGAGGCGTTTTAGAAGAAGGAAAAGTATTCTCTCGATAGATGCTAGGAGTGGTCTTTCTATTAGCCATAGCCATATTTTTACTTTCAATATTTCTCTCCACCCTGAACGTGTTCTCCAATGATTTGGGTTCCCAAAGGTGAACCTCATGTTGAATTTTATCCTTTAAATTTCCTATGAATACATCAATCAAGTGTTCATCTAGAATATTTGTTACCTTTATATTCAATATTTGGAAGTTCTCGATCGGCTCCACAATTGAACCCTTTTGCTTGAGATTTATCAATTGGCTAAAGAAGGTATTTCTCCTTGTATCCTCATAGTGTGTTATCATTTATTTCATGAAAATTGTGCAAGTGACAAGTGATTTGCAAGAACAAAGCCATTGATACCACACAAATTGATTGGGTTCTAAATATAAAGAATCAATTTGTACCTTTTGTGTGTGTGGCGCATCATGTAGATCAAAGAACTGGTCCATATGAAGTATCCATGTGATTGGCTTATTTCCATCAAACTTCCTCATATCGATCTTAGGAAAGTGATTGGTCTTCAACCCAAATTTAGATTTTCTCCAGTCTTGATTCATATTTCTTGTGTCCTCATCATGAATTTCATGGGATGCATTTTTACTTTTAGGTGGCCTCTCTCTTAGGAAAATTTTCAATCCTTCCATGATATCCCTTTTTAAGCCATCCATCTTAGTATCCATTATTTCCTCCAACTTAGCTTCAGTTGAATCCATCATCCCTTATAGTTCATCTTTTGTTACTGTTTTCTTTTGTAAATCATTTATGTCCCTGCGCATTACTTCACCTTCATCAAGAGTCCAAGTAGGAATGTATGAAGGCTTATTTGGTGTATAATTTCCCTTTTTTGGTGGCATGTTGGCCAAGAATCACTTTTAAACCTTGATTTTGAGGTGGTTCTACTAGACGAACTTTCTTCTACTGTATCTCCAAAGTTGCAGCCCTTCTAGGTATGAAACTTTCGTTTTGTAGTTCTCGGATACATATTCTATGCAATTCCATAGGTCTGATCAAAATTGTATGTGCCAATTGGAAGTTATGGTAACTTCCCCACACCTTGCTTATTTTTTCCCCTTCTAGGAGAGCGTACTTGTAAATAATTCCTAAAGAAAAATATATGATATTTGATTATGAAACTTGCACCATAAATACTATAGAATTTCCACTATCCAATTTAGTTGGTCTCACTTAATTTGGATACTCACTGAATAAGATATCATTGTTTTACCTGAAACACATGTTTGAGACTAGTTAATATGACTAGTCAACTACCCTATCTTACACAGGGCATATCTAAAACATTAGGATGACCCAAGAGATGAAATTTTTATCCTAGCTACCTTGATAATGTCTTTGAATATCCTCAGAGTTTTAGGGTATTAAACATCACATAAAAAAAATTATAGCGAAAATTTTGTGATGAATAAATTCAGGATGATTCCAGAACCCTATCTTACACAGACTATATCTCTGAAAGTGTATGGCCTCAGGAGTTGAAATTTGAATCCCAAGTAGATTTATCCATCTAATAAATATCCTCCAAAGAGTTCCTTTTAAAATGTCATAGAAAACAAGTTATACAAAAAATTCGAAGGTGTCACAAATGCAACAGTGAAACCCCAATACCTTGAGCTCTGATACCAAATGTTAAGAACCAAATATCAAAGTGGCATAAAAAACATCAGAATAAGCACTCAATTCCTTGAAAAAGAAATAATTTTAGACAATAATCCTCTTCAAGGGGGAAACCTCCTTATACACCACATAAATTTACAAATACAATATGATTCCAAATGGAAAGGTCTCCTTGGTATATATAGGAGACTAGGATGTACAATTACAACTAATGGACCCAAGATGACCTAAATAAAATAAAAATACTAATGTAATATGCCCCAATTAAGGGTTAATGTGCCACTATTTAGGGCTTAACATGATGTACATGGTTGATGGTTGAGGCATATGATATAGGTTATGGTGCATGGTTGATGCAAGGTTTGGTACAGTTGTTGGTGCATGGTTGATGCAATTGTTATGGTTCAAGTTGATGGTATGGTACATGCTTGGTAGAGGCATGTGTTGGTGATGTTGGACATTTAGTTGAGAGGTTTCCTTGGTATGTGATCCATGTGAGAGATTTGGTTGAGTATTGGTGATGGTGACAGGTTGGCAAGTTGGATACAGTGACAGGTTGACAATGACATATTGGATATAATGACAGGTTAATGGTGAAAGGTTGACATGTTACATGTTGATGTGACAGTGAAAGGTTACAGGTTGATGTGATAGTGGAAATGACAGGTTACAATTTTATGTGACAATGACATGTGACAAGTTGATGTGGCAGTGGTAGTGATTGTGGTTATAATGATAGTTGGTATATACTTATATTTTAGGGAGGAAGGATAGGGAAAGTAAAGGGGGTTGTAGCCTCCTTCTAGCTGGTACTGGAGAACACAGGGAGTTGGAGCATCCTTCAGGTTGGAGCCTAAGAATCATGGGGTTGTAGCCTCCTTCTGGTTGGACACAGATAATTTAGGGAGTTGTAGCTTCCTTTAGGTTGGATCCTTGTTGACCAAAATTTCGTCACCTATATTTTCCTGCTCTTGGATCCACAAAAACCTTGATATAAAAAGATGACAATTTTGAACTTTTATAAGTTCATTCTACAACCCTCAGTCTCAGCTTCTCCACGCATTTTCTAGATCAAAAATATGTTTCGGTATGCCTAATTTACTCAATATATTTTCCATAGGTTTGACTTTGAAGAATATTTTTAAGTATCATGTTCTCATCTCCTCTCCTATATTGTAATGCTGCCATACTTAGAATTTTGACTAAACATCTATCTTTCCATACTTAGTCATATTTTATTGTTTGTGGGTTCATGGTTTGACGGACTTATACATCCCCTCATCTCCTTACACTCCCTCGTCTTCCAACTCGTTGTCTACACATCACCCTTAGCCCTCTGCCACCTACAAATTAATCCCACCCATTTCTCCACTCCTACCCTTCTCCTTATCTCTCCACCCTCTCCAACCCATTATCCCTTATCCTCTCATACTTATCCATATTTCAATCTATGGTGGGGGCGTACACCCACCACACTCCTTTACCCTTCCCCCTCACCTTCCTTACCCCCTCTCACGCTACCTACATTTCCCCTCCCTTAGTTCCATCATATAAATTGATCCATTTTCCCCCGAACTACTCACTATCCTCATCGAGTTCACAGGAACTGACCACTCTCACTCCCTTATTCACCCCACTCCCCAACCCGCCAACCCACTCCCGCAGACTACAAACTCACCTGCTTAATTTCCTCCACCTACATATCTCTCCTTCCGCTCATCTAACATCTCATATACCTTCCCATAATTAACCTATTTTTGAAGTTTTCACCTCTAAAATATGAACCAATAATAATTTTCCACATGGAACATTACTATTTGGCGGGCTATGGAGGAATGCCACTTGGAATCCAATAAGAGCATTACACGTGGCAACATACAAAGAGGGACATATGATGTGATCTAATTGAATGATGTGACAACCAATAAATTTTTTAAATGTGGAGACATATTATTGGATGACTCATCATGATGACTGGGTGTGAGGTGGATGATGACATGATTCAAAAATTATTATGTTATTCATCAACAATTTTCTAAGGAGGTCGAACCCCTTATGCTCCATAATCTTCTTCTCGTGTTTCTAGATAAGTGTATGAAACACTTAGTATTATATATATTGAAGGATATAATATCCCAATTCATGTGGGATATACTTTTAAACCAAAAAGTCAAATTTTATGAAGGGAAGCACGAAAATCAATCCAAGGGTTGAGATTTTCCCATCAATTTTGATCGACGCTGGCTGAGTGTTGATCATGCAGAGGCCATAACTTGACATTGAGGAGTCGGAATCGCACAAATTGTATACCGTTGGAAAGGTATTTTGATGTAGAATATGGAGGTACAAGTTTCAAGTGATGAATGTTGATACATTTTTATCAGAAAATAAAATATCTATCAGCTTCATTTTTAATGGGCCTGTGTGAAAACTCAACTTCACAACCTCATATCTTGAGATGCGGGCAAGGATTTGAGAAAAAATTATATCGTTGGAAATCTAAGAAGATGAATATTAAATAAGAAGTGATTTCCATGGCTAAAAATTTGATTACCATTCCCATGAAATTAAAATACAGTCCTCCTATTTTAAATGGGAAATTTATAAAAAAATAAAAAAAAATTGATTACCATTCCAATAAAATTAAAATACAATCCTCCTATTTTAAATGGGAAATTTATTAAAATGTGAAAATAAAAGTTTATTTAAAAAACTTTATTAAAAAGGGAAAGGGGCCCATTTTAGATATGTATATATTGATGATATAATTTCATTAATGAGGAATTAATGAGGCACTAATTAAATGGAATGTTTCAAGAAGAAACTTGTATGAGAATTTCAAGAGAGGAAGAAAACCCTAACTACTCAAGTAGTTAGAAAATCTCTTCTTAAAAAGAGAAGACATGCTTCATCAAAAGGTCCAATAATCAGTATTGTGAGGGTGCGGGGAAGAATATCATAGGAAGAAGAAGATACAACCATGGATACATAATCAATCTTCTAACCAAAAGAAATAAATATTCATCTTCTCTAGTCTTTCTATTCTTCTACACCACTTCTCATATCTTTATGCTTGAATCTATGAGTTGGGCACAAGGATGAGTTGTTGAGTGTTTTTTTCTTGTATTCTTCTACAAACGTTTCTTGTATGATCATGGAATATTTGTAGCCACACACATGTGTTACACATCAAAATTACTCACTTCAATAGTGTCGCAAGTGTTGTCATTACAAGTGTTGTAAGTGTCGCATCTTGTCTACAAGTGTCGCATCTTGACCACAAGTGTCACAAACATCATACTTCCATCTTGTCTATTTCATTCCTCTAACGACATCACAAGGACACTTAAGACACCTCCAAAGACTTGTTTTGAAGAAGAGAAAACAATTGACAATGAGTACAAACCTTTTGCCACTGAAAAAACCACTCAAATATCAAATTTGGAAGGCAACGCTCCCCTATGCACTATCAGGGAGTGTTAATGCTCCCTGGGCCTCTTTGGGGGAGTGATACCACACCCTGTGCCTCACTTTGGGGGAGCGCTACCCATTCGGAGAAAAAATTGGTTTTTTGAGACAAATCAGGGAAGAATCCCCTCAATTTCTGAAGGTGGTTGGATTCGAATAGAAGGTCAAGGCATGATATTAGGGAAGATCCTCAATTGAAGGAGAGGAATCCTCAACTTATCCCAAAGATATATCAAGTGGTTGGCCCTCTCCAAGGTTATATAAGGAGGCCTTCTCATGGTGAAAGGTACAGAAAAGATTGGAGATATGAAACTTATGATCTCATAAGTGAGATGTCATTGAATCATAATCAATGTAGATTACTTGAGAAAAGGGGTTGGACAAGAAGAGATGGAAGAAGTTGTTGCACCTCCATCAAAGGATTGTAAGCACCATTTATTTGTTCTCATTAATAATCAATGCTTGGCATGTTTCTTTCAAATTTATGTTTGTTCCACATGAATTTTTCTTCAGTAGATAGATATATATTTGAGCTAATCTCAATAGAATAGGAATCTCTTTGTATCTTTGTTTGTTTTATGGGACCTATCGAGGAGCTCAGGATTGGAGCTCATCTTGGATCTTGCGAGGACAAATGTCGTTAACAAGGTACATATCCTGCTTCTTCCTCTTCATATATTAGATTAATTAGATCTAAAAAGGATGTCAGTGTCCATGTTAAGGACTTTTTTTTCTTGGCCTTAGGAGTCTAGAGACCAAGAGGGAATCCTCTTGTTCGTAGGAGGATTCACCTATAACAAAAATTGGCGACTCCACTAGGGAGGAACTCTGATTTTTGTTTCCTTTCCTAGATCTTGTTTTGTCCCTTTTCCCATTCATTTGAACTTCTCCATACTATCTCTTTGATTCTTATATATGATTGATTGGCTCTTGATTTCATCATATGCAATTTGATTAACTGAGTTTGCTTGATTTTTTGAGTTTCTGGGCATTTTTATGAACTTTTGAAGCCTAGCACTCCCCTGCTCTTGCTATCAAAGCGTTAACACTCCTTCATGGTCTTACATAGAGCATTGGAATGCTCAAGTTCCCTTTACACCAGAGCGCTACCCCTTTTCTGTGAGAAATCCTCTAGGTTTTCATTCTCTGGGTTCAATTTTTTATTTTTGCACTTGCTCAGAGTCTCATACTCTTAGTACATCTTGGTATTGGCCTTCACCACCCTGTTTTCTAAGAATTGATCCTCTTTTGGTTGGAAATTTGACATTTTCTTTCCTTGCCTTGAAGTTACTCTTTGTCTTTGCTGACCTAGAGTTAACTTGTTGTTTTCGTCTCATTTATCTGACTGAGTGGAAGCTTTTGTGAGGAAATCCAAAGGTCTGTTAACCTTTCCATTTGATCTTTGAGGTTAGTTTTCCAACATTTCTCTTTTGTTTGAGGTTTTTGGCTCTTGTTTACAAATTTGGTTATCTTTGTCTTTCTTGTTTAATCACGACAAGAGTGTATTTTTGTTTGTGTGAGGTTTGCTTCTGATTGTTTAATCCTAAAGTCTAATTGAAATTAGAAGTTTTACATCTGATTATCGTTCACATATAAGAAAAAGGACATATTTTAGTGATTGTAATGGATATTAGAAGGCATTTTTGAATTTTTTTAGCATTCCATTGGATTTGATTGAGAAACAATTGTATGAGGATGTTGCATATCAGTGTTTGATAATGAAAAGAACTTTCTCTTTTTCCCTTAAATAGGCATTCATTGAAAGACAAGACTGCTTATCATTTTCTCGTGCTTTTTTTGGGAATTGAGTCATAATACCATCAGTTTCACTTTCATGCACCCTTGAGTAAAGAACAACTGTAAAATTATCGCTAATTGAAATTTATCTAGAACATTTTTGTTTTTAGAATATTCCACCAACATTAGACTAGGACTAGTACTTTGTATTAGGCAGTGAGTACAACTCTCCAAAGTTTTTCAAAACAAACATTAGCATTTTGCAATAGGGAGAGAAAATCCAATTGTCATATAGGCTTTCTGGGATCCCCCTCTCACATAGGGGTTATGCACAAGGTCACATTTGGGAGAATTATGGGGATTATCCTTCCATGGTTCAACTATTTTTAGTGGTCAGATCGTATATTGGGGGTCACTTGAGGGTATACCCATGATTATGTGTGGGATCCTCTTGAGTTGATTTAAGACTTGTTATCCTGCCCATATGTTCGGACTGGACTGTCGACTATACCCATCCAAGGGTTGACTGTGAGTTGGTGTCCTTAGTAAGCACAATATTTAGGTACTTACACAATGTGAGGGTGAAGGGAAGTCTTCGTTGTACCTAGAACAGATGGTGGTCAAACTCACTCGAGCTCCTTGGAAGGTAAATCTATAACTACTGCATGGAAGTTTGCACCAAGGCGTAAGTCCGTTAAGTAGGGCGTCGTCGTAACTGTTCCACCATATCCTAGCCCCTTCTTGAATTGATCACATGACATTGGATTTCATCACCAACTAGTAAGGTCATCGAGAGAAGGTTTTGTTTGCTTGGTTTTGATTCCTAGATTTTATTAGCATATGATGCTTCTTTTCGTTATTTGGCCCTAGATTTTTAGCGTGTGTTGTTATTCTCCAAAATTGAGCATGTAGATGATGAAGGTATTCACTGATCATGTAGGATGCAAGGGATGCCTCTGGAAGGCTACCAACCCTTACCTCCTAACCCTCCAGAAGACAACTACCATGGAGAGGTAGAAAATCAATCTGACGTTGGGAGTGTTGTTGCTCCTCCGTTAGACAATCTAGAAGGCGCTTTGGTTACAATTGAAAATCCCACTCCTCGCACTGCATATGTGATGAAAGCCTCTCTCAAACCACTTTTTCTTTGTTTAGACTCCCTTGGGAACATCATAGACAAAGAGGTCCCACGGTTACCTGAGAGAGAATTTAACAAAACATATATGGGATCCACAGAACCAATCTTTGGTGATGAGTATATGAATCCTATTCGTCCTACCACTATAGTAGATACAAATCCCACACCTGCTTGTTATGTATGGAGGTCTTCATCAGGACGCGATCTCTATGAGCATTTTGAATCCATTCGACAACCCTTTAATCCTCATGACCCTCCTGTTGAAACTGGGCCATCTAGTCAAACTATGAATCACCCCATTGATCAGGTCATTAACCTAATGGTTACATCAACACAATTCCATCCTGATGTTGGACTCATCACCTTTACTCATTCCCAAGGAACTTTGATTCCTACCCCCACTTTTACAAACTTTGACTCTACAACTCCACATGTTCCGCACGATCTTGTTGGGACATCTTTGCACCAGAGAATCCAAACCCTTTCCATCCAAATGCAACCGACTAGAGGGAAACCACCATCTAGCAGACCTATCCCTCCTAGAAGACCACCATCCTATGGTGGGCCTACCCCTCTCGGGGGACAACCCCCTTTTCATGTTCCTCGCGGAGGAAAACCTCCCTTTTCCAGTCATACCCCGATCATTAATCCAATGCTGGAAGGGGGGCAACCTTCGTTTGATAGAAACCCTTCAAAATCCTAGGGAGTATCTTTGGGAGGTGCATTTACCCAACCCCACATTAGGGAGCACTCATATCATAACCCATAAGGAGGAATATCAAATATTATTCCTTCTGGACCATTTTATGGACAACCTTATCCAGGTGGCATCCCAAACACCACCTGGAGTCCTCAAGGACAACCACCTTATCCTTCCCAAGTTTATAATGTTTATCTTCCCCCTAATGTGTATCCACCTCTGGGATATACTTATTACCCTCCTCAAGGGAAAAATGTTTATCCTCCTTATGGGAAAGCAAATCACCCGACTTATAATGCTCAGAACCCATCGGGTTATGCAAATGCTTCTCATCCATCATCGAATCCTGCTTATCCTGGTCAGCAACAAGCGTATGTAGGAGGACGTACTGGTTACAATTATCCACCTAACCCATTTTATGATCCTATTGGTGTTCCTATGCCACACCAATATCATCCGCAAGTTAACTAAAAACTACCTTTCCTTGCGACTCTAGATTTCCTAGACTTGTCTCGGTTAACCAATGATCCTATTTTTCATTCATCGGTTTGGCCAGTTATTCCAGCTAAAATTCCTTTTGATATTCCAAAATTTGATGGAAAACCTGGAGAAGATCCAAATAACCATGTGATGACTTTCCATTTGTGGTGTTCATCAAACTCCCTCATGGATGATTCTATACGTTTGCGTCTTTTTCAGTGAACACTTATGGGCTCTGCAACAAAGTTGTATATTGAACTACCACGTGCTTCTTTTCATGATATCAACTCCATTTCCATGTCTTTCCTCACACAATTTCAACTACCTATTCGCTACGAGACAGGTACTGAACTCTTTACCTCCCTTTGTCAAACTGAATCTATGCATATCTTTGACCATATTCATGAGTGGAGACGACAATGAAGGATGATCAAAGCAATCATTCCTGGCCAATTATTGGCGGAGTGGTTTACTAAATCACTTTTACCCCCGATCGCTCATGATGTCGTTATGGGTGGTGCAGTCACCAAGGAAGAAACCATTGCTCGGGCTCAGTACTTAGATTTGGTTTATTCACAATATGGTACTTTGTATGAGTTTCTTCTAAATTTTTCTCGAGCTAATGTCGATCCATCCAATCCGTCATCCTCATCTCATGCGGACAGTGTTACCAATTCTGTCAAAACTCAATCTACTTCTCAGTTGAACACACTCTCCTCTACTTCCCCCCCAAACGCAGATCTCTGAGGTGAATGGAGTTCAATATACCCCTTCACAACAATACAAAGGTAAGAAGAAGGAAAAAAATAAATTAAGAAACACTAATAACAATGAATAACCAAAATATCAAGCTCAAACACCTACTACCGAAAATCAGCTACAACGGAAACTGAAATTCTCATGTATCATTTGTGGTGATGATCACTACACTCGAGACTGTCCACATTGCGATGAAGTGGCCAAACTTTTCTAGGGAAATTCACAACCCACTGTGCTTACTCAGCCTTTTCCACAACAACAATCCATTGTTTCTCAAACCCCCTCTCATGGGGGCAATTCTATCCATCCTCATGATGAGGCCTCGACAAGTGCCCATATTTATATGTTTAATGGGATTAATTTGACCACTTTCTCTAATACATACGACATACCAGTTAAACCTGACAAAGGAAATGTCACTAATGGTTCTTTATCAGATCCATGAACATCCTTTGTTAGTCCTCCATCTGTTAGTCCTATGTCTGGACCACTTCATATAGAGAAACCTTCCTTCGACTCTATATTACACCCTCCTAAGAGAACTATCCATAAATCTACCTTTAATCCTAGTTCATGTGCCGCCCAGAACTACAACATTGTTGAAGATTTGCCTCAAGCATCATGTGTTATGTCTGCATTAGAAGTTTTATAGCACTGCCCCAGTCAATGTAGAACTCTCTTGGATACTATTGGAATTGTTCATCCCGAGTCATCCAACAATATCTGTTTAACTTGGACAATTATACATCTCGACTCTCCCACCAACTTTCTTTCCAAATTGATGTTGTTGTGCACAATCAACAAATTCACTGAACCATATTAGATGAGGGAGCTTCTACTTGTGTCATGTCTTTAGCATGTTGGAAAGGTTAAAATCACCCGCACTTAACAAATCCCCAATGATGTTACGTGCATTCGATGGGTGAGGTTTTCGTCCCCATGGGATTTTACAGTCCCTATCCATCCAGTTGGGTGGAAAAACCATCACTGTTGATGTCGAGGTGGTTGATGCTCCCCTCGATTACAACCTGTTACTTGGAAGAAGTTGGTTTTATGATATGATTGTCGTTGCTTCATCGGTCTTTTGATGTGTACAATTTCCTCATTAGGGAAAAATTGTCACTATCGATCA
The DNA here is from genome assembly GCA_009831015.1 of Picea engelmannii. Lineage (NCBI taxonomy): Eukaryota > Viridiplantae > Streptophyta > Pinopsida > Pinales > Pinaceae > Picea > Picea engelmannii. The sequence continues at coordinate 291,126 of ML798441.1, read as the reverse complement.
GTTAGATTTTTGTACACCCAATGCTCGTGCTCCTGCTACCAACAACATTCATTTCTTGGGAGACCACAAGATCACATATGAAAGCATTGGTGTTGGCTTGCTGAAATATTATAGCCTTATGGGTACCTTCCCTACATCGCTTCCACCAACTACACATCATATTTCCACCGTCGATATGATTTTGACCACAGATTATCAATCTTTGGAATCATATGACCCTTGGATTGTACTTAGTCCTTTGGAATTCGATGCACTAGGTGGCACCATACCACTTAGTCCAGTTGAAACCTCATACGTTTATATCCAATCCACCTCTCCCTCCTTGGATGACCAACATCTCTTGGCACAGTTACTCAATGCCATCGTGGTTAAATTCCTTGTCGTCTGCAATCAACTACATTTCCCCAATTGTTTCCTCTGATGAATCTATTATGGAAATGCTCATCATTGACGAGCTACCTCAGGATGATAACTATCATCGATCCTCTTTTCTTCCCCTTCATGAAGAAATTAGGGGAGATATAAACTCTATCTTTCCTCCTGATGTTGATTTTTCATTGTCTCCCATGACTTCGACTTTCGATGACTTAGATTCGATAGTTGACATGGTAATATCTTCAATAGGGATATTGGAGACTAATATCCTTACCCCTGTTGTGGCCCTCGAAATGTGTTCCTTCCAGAGCATTCTTCTTCCATCCAGTGAATATCTCTTGGAAGCCATGACCAATTTTTGTCCCTTGACATGGTGTCCTTCCAAAGCATTATCCTCTTGGAAGTCATGATCAAGAAGTCACGAGCATAGTTTCTCTTCTCTGTGGAAATCTTGTTAAAAAATGAAATAGAGGCTACAAGAACTGTTTCTCTTCTCTGTAGAAAGCTCATTAAAAAATGAAACAGAAGCCATGAGCATAGTTTTCCTCTCTATAGCAAGCTCCTTAAAAAATGAAACGAAAATCTGGGGATTGAACCCAGAGCCCTGAGAATAGTTCTTTTCCTGTGTCAAGATCGTTAAAAAATGAAACAGCCACCTCTCTTGTCGAGTCGAGTCTTTCGTTAAGTCTCATATTTGAACCTTTATTTCATCCACCCTTATCCTTTTTCTCCATCTAGTAGAGAAATTGGTGACAACCTCAAAGTCGGTGAATGAATTGAAGTTTGAGGGGCATGTCTCTAGCCTTTGATGATCATTCAGGAGTTAAGTCCCTAGATTTCAAGCTAGAGACATATTGATCTTAGGCTTTGTTCTTTATCGTGCTCGTAAATACATGAGAATGCAACTGAGAAATATTTTTATCTCTTTTTTGGGCTCGCATGGATATACGTAAAAGGAACCCCTTGGATGTTGATACTAAGAGGGGGGTGAATTAGTATCAAGTACAATTTAAAACCTTTTTCAAATTATACTTAATCCATTCAATTATATCCAATGAGAAATGAACAGTAGTTACACCAATACACCACAATACACCATGCACAATATATGAGAAATAATCAATAGTTATTGTTCAAGGGAAGTAATGACTTCCAAAGGTAGCTACATCTTCCAAATGTAAAGAGAGGGATAAACCTCCAAGAGGAAGATACAATCCTCCAATATCAAGAGATATTTGAACTCTCCATCCTTCTCCCTTCCTTCCACCCAATAATATATGAGAGATAATAAAACTTTACATTAAATCATCACCATCAACCAATCATCACATAGAACTTGATAATGCTTCCTGAGACTTCTTCAATTTCTGCAATTCTTCAATTCTTGGAGTACTTTGATCTTGTAGATAATATTACTCAATTTATTCTCTGAAACTCCTCCAATTTTCACTCCTTGAATCCTCCCCAAAAAGAGGTTATAGAAAGAATGGTAGACTTTATTCAATTATGGTCTATTCAGGAGAGTGAACTTGCACAGAATGCCCCATGCTCAATAATTAACATCCGATTCTGAAACCTGTACAAAAGAAACTATAGTCTGTACTATTTCCAATGAAATTTGTCCCACTTCATTTGGATTCTTTATTAATAGGTTATGACTATTTTACTCGGAACACCTGTTTATTGACTAGCTTCGGGACTGGTCACAAACCCTATATTCCACAGATTGTATATCCACACTTGTAGCGAATCAAGAGCTGAAATTTTTACCAGAGGTAAATTGATATGTCTTATAAATTCCATAGCGATTTCACCATCTGAATCATTCTAGAAAAAAAGTTATAGAAAAAATGGTAAGATGACCTGAAAATAGCATACCTTAGAACACATCACCAAAAGACTTCATCCCCCCTTGAAATCCGGCCTTCTTTTCTTCTTATTTCCTCTAAAATTCGACTTGTATCAAATGAATGCATATTGATGTTTATTTATACCATTTATGTCACTTTATTTTAACATTAGGGCCAACCTGACACTTTCTTATTTTGTAATTATTTTCTTTAATTATCTTCAGGGCCTACATGTACTTCCTTCTTCAATTCACTTTGTCATCTGCAAAAATTCATTTCTCCTCAACTATGAGAATCCATTTGATGTGCCACATACCACCAAAAACAACATGATGTATACTATCCATCCATGGGTTTTGTATCTGCATGTGCATTTTCCTGCATGTCCAAATACCTTCATCAATCTTGCGGTCCAAAACCCATGACTAGGGTTGACATCAATGACAACAACCAATATTCCAACAATATCCCCATGTGTCATTGATGGAAACACTCATTCTCCCCCTATCATCATGATCCCAATTTCTCTCCCCCTTTGACATAAATGGCAAAGGGTATGGCTTCTCCCCCTAATTTTAACGGCAAAAGGTAACCTTCTTCTTTGGGGTTGCTCCCCCTAAGCATGTGGCACTCAATAATACTTCATCCTTATTTTTGGTCTTTGGGACTTTTTCTTCCTTGGAATCCTTTTGTGTGGCTTATGTCTTCTCTCTATTCTTCATGTCTAGGATGTATATGTTGTTCAGTCTTCTTGTTGCAGTTGCAACCAATCTTCCTGAGTTATTTTCTCTGATTTTACATTTTCGGGAGTCAAATGTAAGAGTGTATCCTTGATAACACATTTTACAAACACTGAGTAGATTATGATTCAAGTCTTCAACCAATAGAACATTCTTTTCTTTTACATTTTTTCTTCCAAGCTCTACTACACCTTCTCCAAGTATTTTGGCAAATAAGTCATCTCCAAATGCAACATTGCCACCCTTTCTCTTCAAGCTGATGAATTTGTCTTGATCTCCGGTCCTGTGTGAAGAACATCCACTGTCTATGTACCATTCATATTCATCTTTACATTCTTCAGTGGTCAATGCTATTAGACAATCTTCATTGTTTGGAATCTCTTTCCTTCTCCATATTGTGGTTGGCATAGGGACATCTTCATTCATATATCCGCAATCTCATTCTTTGTGACCAAGATAATTGCATTTGTAGCATACAATATTTTTGTCCATCAACGGGTAAAATGAATTATAACTTTTGTTGAAAAATCCACGATTATTTCCATATCTTCTGTTTACACCATTCATGTTTCTTGCGTATTTGTTC
>ML798441.1:228089-270006 GCA_009831015.1 Picea engelmannii | reverse complement strand
CCCTAAATCCTTCTCACTCTCTGTTCAAGACCATATATTCTTAGAATCCATTGGAGTCTCATTTAAGACATTATTTACTAAATTTAGGATTTCCTCTAGTAACCCACTTGAGTGACCACTAGTATTTGACATTCCACCTTCCACGGTGATATCACAAGGTTTAATCCTCTTGGGATTAGGAGATGCACTTGAATATTTTCCTAAAAAATGACATGAATTTATTATTCTACATATGAAGAGATATAATCTTTATCTTTTATCTCTACTAATATTTGTATCCTCTCATTGAATTATTTTTAAGAATTGGATTTGAGTCTAATTCTATTGTGGATGTTATATGGACATACATCATCTAGGACTCACACTCTTCAATTATCACTTTCACATTGAAATTGTATAATGTCCTCCCCTTCAGAAACGTATTAGAGATGTTTTATCATTTCTACTCGTGGGGTAGGGGAGGTATTATTCTCCAAAATCATATGGAAGGAAAAATCATTTATCTTTCCTTCATTTTCCAACTACCATCTACCGCCAACTTATGATAGAGGAGATACCTTTGAGAAATATACATCACTGCATTCATTCAATGACTATATTGTTTCCTTTTCATTCTAGCACCCTTGAAAGAGACTTGTATGGAAATTCCTTTTCAAATGCCAATACGTTCTACAGTTTGAGCATACTAATGGAACATTTGATAGTCTAAAATCTACACTCTAGTCCACTACCCAAAAATGATTTCCATTTTCTCAAGTAGACCTTGTTTTAGGTCAATTTATACAAAAATGTTTTTTTACTACCTTAGGGATATTCAATTTTATCTTCTCACCTATCTCAATAAATTTCCCAATAATGTTTACTATCATATCTAGAGTCTTAGGAAGGAAAAGTTACAAAAGAAGTGATGGTAGTTTTATCCAAATCAGTTGGGTATTAGAGCTCTTATTCAGAGGATAAAACTAAGGGTACCAGACCCTTAGGGAAAGATATGCATTGCTCCAAGACCACTTGGGTTCCTTATATTGTTTATACATGACCTAGTTTAAAGAGGAATGGAGTTCATACATTTGCAAGGATGTGAAACAAGGGATATAACCTAGCACCTTCTACTAAGAAAACTATATCCAATCATCTAGATATTTTTCTGAAATAAAATTGCCATGCAATTTCCCAAAGAGATAACTATTGATATTGCATGACTTAACCTCAATATACACCTTACCATAAGACCAATCTCATATTAGAGTGTCTCTTTTTTTGTATGTTGAGTCATTTTTCTCTTCTTACTTACAACATTTACTCCCCATTTACTCTTTGATCTCTAAATTTCTCGCAACCTTATATCGATAAAACCTCATGAAAGCTACTTCATTATGAGATTTAGTTCATTCTCACCAAAAAATGACTTCTATACAATATTGTTTGAGGAAAACATATTAGGTCTCTATGCAGATGAAAAAGATGAAAAAACCACCTAGGGCATTATTTGTAAGTTCGCAGTAGACCTCGCATCATTCTCCTAATTTACTAGTAGAGACTCCAAGGGTTATACTGGTAACTTAGTACCTCTTTCATAAAAGTACATGATACAACCTTGGCCTCAAGGGGGGGTAATGCCATGATTCTTTGTTTTATTGTCTCCCATATTTTGTGCCACTTCTCTCTACACAATATATCTTGTTGTAACCTCATTCCATCCAAATGGAGAGTGGATCTTGTCCTTACAACCATGGTTATTAAAAACACCTAGAATATTATTGCTAGAATTAGAGTTTTTCTAGAGATAAATTGTAGCATCCCCGACCTCCTTTTGGGAAATGCCACATGGAATTTTCCAAACTCTGATACCACTTAAGTAATTGATATAATTTTGCAAATGCTTAGAATAATACAGATAACAACAACTATATACATATACAACATATACATGAAATACCCATGAAAATAAATGCATAAATATTAACACAAGATATAAATTTGCACAAAATAGACACTTATCTTTGGTAAAATGAACACCAACTACGTGTAGACCTTCCACATTCCTCCCAACCTTAGACTACATTGCTCATAAAATTTTAGCAGCAGGTCACCCTCAAGTCGGGGCTAAACTCCACTCGGGTAAGGAAAATCCTATCCAGGGTAAGGTTTCTTAGACATCATAAAACTCAGACTTAGGTTCCAACTCAAACTAACAACTTACAGTCCCTCATTCCCCACATTCTTTTCCCACCCCGGGAAGTGTTCCCCTTCTCTGCTCAACAATCCTTTGGTTGCCCCACTTCCCTTATGGGGCTTCAACAACAAGCCAGACATGAAGTCCTGGATCCCTGTAGCTACAACTTGGAACCTTGGGAAATTTATTCCCAGAAATTCTCTCACTTGGAGAGAATGCTCATGGACCCAACAAATTGATTCTTCAATGTCCTACGAGCTTGATAACCCTCCTCTTCAGTCCAATTCCTACACTCTCTCTGGTACAAGTACAAGTACGGTAATGGAAGAATGAAAGTACCGATGACAACAACGAGTTGAAGTGGGTAAAAAAAACTAATCAAATGAATGGATGAATGAGATAAAGTCCACCAAAATTTATGTGCATGTTCCCAACTTGACAATTTTCATGTTGGAAACTACATGGGCCACACATGGGTTCCCTCACATGGTGATACCTTTCCTCATAGGGACTTAGGATAAATTGCATTATCACCTACTTTAGACTTTAACTTTAGGAATATTGATAAAATATTCCTTTTTGGCTTAAGCCCCCTTAGCTTAGCCCCTTTTCTAGACTCTTAGCACCCCCTTTCCCATTCTAGTGGATTTTATCCCCCCATACTCTTTACATGGTCAGTCTATAGCAGTGATGTGTTTTCATTAAAAAGTAAGGGTGATTACATTTACAAAAAAAATAGGCTCATTGGCCTTTCAGCTTCTAGCTCACCATCCTCATAACCACATAGGCACTCTGGCCTCAAAATACATATATAAAAAGGCACTCTAACCTCTGTTATGAGGAAAAACTCTCTATGGCTAAGGTAAACCAAAACATATGGAAATGACTGCAGAAATCAACTCTATTCCCAAATATGATATATAAACCAATATGATAGCAAGATAAGATAAAAGGCCTACCTCCTCCAGATGTTTGATGAAGCCCATCGTTGATCACTTTGACCCAAAGTTATATACCCGCAACTAGTTCTCAACAACCAAGAAAATCATGAATATGGTGATAATATAAGAGGTTAGCACATTAGATAGAATCATCTATTAATATACATAATAAATACACCCATGGATAATAATTCAAATATTTGTGAGATATCAATTGGATGGGAAAAGAATATTTCTATTAATATATGATCAACATAAGTAAGAAAGTTACACACTTCCGTGTCGGCATGGTTCGGAACCGAGAAACTAAGTTCCTTCCAGTTGGGCCTCCACCACTTCAATCCTCCACCAAAGAAAATCTTATAGAAGAGAGACAATGAGGTTCTCAATCAATAAGGGAAGATTTTGGGGGCTGAACACTATGTTCAGTCTTAAAGGACAAAGGGATGCAGACTCAATATGAAGTAAATAATTTCTCCAGAGTAACGTTTCTCTCAAAGTTGAATTATTTCTCCTTCTTCCATAGCTCGGAATTGGCCAACTTATGGCCTTAAAATAGAACTGAAGGGCCAAGTCAGAACGTTTCCAGTATATGGAAGGCCAAGGATCATAGATCTCCTATCATGACATGGAAACCTGACTCCATTTTTCATTTTTGGGCACAAATCTCAATGTACGCGGGTTGTAGTGGAGCATCCTTCATATACACATGTTGTATAGTAGTCAAGGTGCATACATGTGGAAAAAAATGTATTTTTAGATCTGGAACTTGCAAAAAGGGATGAAATTATGCATCGGGAAATGGAAAAAAGCCTTTTGTGCAAGATTGCATAGGGTGAGTAAAATGTTGCTATAACAAGACCATCCCTGGAAAGTATATAGGTGGAGGCATGGGATACCCCACAAGAACATCCCAATCAAAGGGAACCTCGTCAAGGCTTGGAGGGAGAGAACTTAGGGAGAGTACAACTCTCTCTTGTTTAGAAGGTGCAGAATCAAGAATTCTAACAACATGGTTGGATGATGCATCACTCTCTAAAAGGAGAGTCAGATTGACCAGAGATTGCACTGGTATGACCACTTCTTCAAACAATGGTTGAATATGATGCTTGACAATAGGGATAAGAGACATTCCACCCTCTACAATGGGGGTGTGGTCCAGAGAGGATTGTAATGACAAGACTGTTGTGTCAATTTACATGGAAACGGGATGTGGAGAAACCACAAACGCCTATGAATCCACAGGGCCCTTGGGAGATCCCCACGCTTCTAGTATCCCAACAGTAGCTAGACACAAACGAGTAAGGTGATCTCCTTCACAATTCCTGCAAAAGAATTTAGGTTTACGTCTGAGACATCTAGGCTTCTCGATGCCCCCAATGCCCTTTACAATGGTTGGTGAAATGCTCTCAGCATGACTGGAAAAGGATAGAGATTCATCTCCCACATGATGTACAGAGGTTGGAGATGCGACATCGATAAGGCTCGTGGCAACTAGAGTAATTCCCCCAGCATGACTAGCAGCAGTTGGTTGTGGGTTTTCAACATGACTTGCAAAGGTTGGTGATGGAGCTCCAATATGACTGGAAGTGACTGGACTAGTGGTGAGTTGTGGCATTTGATACGAAGGTCCAGGGAAATATTGGCTTTGAAACATTGCAGGCCAGGAAGGGTATTGGTTTACCCCCTGTCCTTGTCCAGAAAGGTAGTATCCTTTGTCGAATTTGTCTGAAGAGGCTTGTATGGGCATCATCATTGAAGTCTGCGAAGAGACAGATGTATGATAAGAATTATCCAAGTGAGGATATATGTTTCCCCCATGTGAAGGGGTTCCGTGAAGAGGGTATCCTGAACCATAAAACTAATTCTCCCCATAGGGAATACCCAGGGATATATGTGGACTCGCCATGGGAAAATTGTTCGAGGGAACTAGCATGGCAGATGAAGGATACATGGATGGGGTGTAATGAGTAGAATAATCACCCATTTGAATAATGGCTCCTGAAAGAGCATAGCTAGGACTAGATCCATAAGAGGGGAGGTTCCAACCTCCCACAATGAAAGTTGGTTGGGGTACATGACTCATATCAAATGAAGATGTAGGCAATGGGACCATGGTTCCCCCAGATCTAGTTCTAGGATGTGTATAAGTGGGCCAGGGAGAGGATGAAAAAGTTGAAGGCACATTCGACATATCAACAGGAAAATGACTAGAGACCCAAGGCATGGAATGAGCATCATAGTTCTACATACCATTACGAAAAGTGGAAGGATTCGTCCCCATGTAATGAGTGAACATCATGGCGGGAGGAGGGGGGTTAGTAGTAAATGAGGTTAGCACATTAGATAGCATAATCCATTAATATAAATAAAAAATATGCCCATGGATAATAATTCAAATATTTTTGAGATATCAATTGGACGGGAAAAGAGTATTTCTATTAATATATGATCAACAGTAGTAAGAAAGTTACATACTTTCATGTCAGCATAGTTCGGAATTGAGAAACTAAGTTCCTCCCAGCTGGGCCTCCACCACTTCAATCCTCCACCAAAGGAAAGCTCATAGAAGAGAGACAATGAGGTTCTCAATCAATAAGGGAAGATCTTGGGGGTTGAACACTATGTTCAGAATTAAAGGACGAAGGGATGCAGACTCAATATGAAGTAAATAATTTCTCCAGAGTAACTTTGCTCTCAAATTTGAATTATTTCTCCTTCTTCCATAGCTCGGAATTGGCCCATTTATAGCCTTCAAATGGAACTAAAGGGCCGAGTTAGAACATTTCCAGTATATAGAAGGCCAAGGATCATAGATCTCATGTCGTGACATGGAAACCCGACTCCATTTTTCATTTTTGGGCACAAATCCCAATGTACACAGGTTGTAGTGGAGTAGCCTGCGTATACGCATGTTGTGTAGTAGACAAGGTGTGTAAATGTGGAAAAAATGTATTTTTAGCTCTGGAACTTGCAAAAAGGGATGACAAGTCTGCATGGGGAAATGGAAAAAGGCCTTATGTGAAAGATTGCATAGTGTGAGTCAAATCTTGCTATAACAACCTCCAAGTATCCTGTCTCACCATCCTATATGTACAATTACATTATATTTACAATGGGGCTTGGCCTAAGGGTATTACATTCCCCTCCCCCTTATTTATGCAATTTCCTCAGTGCATTATATACATGTGTACAAACAAAACTTCATAAATATTCAAAAATATGTGGGTATTGTGTTTGCATAGCATCCTCATGTTCCTAGGTTTCATCCTTGGGACCGTAATAGGTCCACTGGACCTTTACCAGTCCTATTGTGCGATTATGGAGTAGCTTGAATTTTTGATCCAATATTCATACCAACTAAACTCGGAAGTCTCCTTCTTGCTCCACTTGAATCACATTCCAATCAATGATATTATTAACATCATGTATGTTGTTCCTGAGTTTATGCTTTAAGGCTATAAAGCATACCGTCAAGGCATCCGTAAATGATTTAAAGGAATGATTTGGGAATAATAAATCAAAGGAAGATTAAAGCAGAATCAGTTTCTCAACTGCCTCTATCTTAATTCCTGTTGTTCTTGGATGCTAATGTCTCGCTCAATAGCATCCCATGAACGTTCTAACTCAACCCGGTTAGTTGTTGTTTGTAAAATGGTATTAAATAAATTCAAGGAAATATTGGTTTGATCCTGAAGACCTGGTTCAACGTTGGGTTGTCTGCTACTTGGGACAGTCATGGATGATAAAGCTTTGTTTGTTTGTAAAGGATTTCAATCAATTTGTTACTTCAAATTTTTCAGAGATGAGAACGAGAAAAACAATTTTAAAATTCAAAACAGTAATGTAAACACATTCAAGGTCGTTTCCTGGATTTGTAACAATTTTGGGAATTGTAAAATAACAAATAAACACTACAGAAAAATATGAGGCTTTAATCAAGAAAGAATCTCATATTTCAATAGACAATGATGAAAGAGAAATGAGGTTTCTAACAAGAGTTAAGTATTAAGGAACAAAAGTTTTACAGGTCTTAAAATTACTAAAGCAATTTCAGAGGAAAGACTGTAAATCATTTAACATCCAAACCAATCTGAAATATAAATCAATGATGTATATAAATTCAAATTGATTACTCGTTAGAAGAACATTGAAAGGAAAAATTCAACAAAGTGTAATAAACAGGGTGAAGACACATAGTTACAAATTTGTAGGATCCAGAATCGTGTTTGTGATCTATATTCTAATGTATTTGAAAACTAATATTACAAAAATGGCTCTCTCCAAAAATTCCGAAGCCTTTTCTCAGCCTTTTGAAACTATATTTATACATTTTCATCTAAGTTTCTCGTTGGTGACTAACCAACTTCCTAATATTTCGGTTACATAAAAATAATGTCAATCGTTTACAATTTCTTTTTAATTTCTAGTAATAAGAACATTTAAAAAGGTTTTAAGCTTACGTTGACGAACTTCCTTTTTCCGCATCAATACACTGAACGCATTTCCCTAAAAACTTCACAAAGATCCTAGGAGCATCGAGTATCTCATTTGCTTCAAATGAGAAAAATCTCTTCTGCAATTCGGGCAACCGACTTTCTATCATCCTTTCTGTGAATTTAACAGTTTTCAACTTTAGATTTGAAGTCACCATCCACTTGTTGATCTCTGTTATATTGATCAATTTAATTTTAGCAATCTCTGTTTTCATTTTCTCCAGCTCTTCTTTTAACCTTAGTTGGTTCTTGGAAATATTAATTTCACCTAATTATCCAGAACAATCATCTGTTCCAATATTTAATGAATCTTTTTCAAAGAGATCGAAGATTCCCTAGCAATCCTCGTTAACTTCTCTTATGATTCGTTTATATTCGGCCAGTTTTGCTTCCCACACTTTTATCATTATGTCCCCTTTAACCTGTTCAGAAATAGATAATTTCTTAGTCTTTCCAATTTCTTCCTTTGATGAGAAAGCCACTGCCTTCTGAAAAGTTGTTCTAGCTTCTTTCACCTCCCTTTATTTCTGGAACACATTCTCCAAAGACTTATTTGATTCCTGAAAATAATTCTGGATTACTTCCAGATTCAAGAACACTTTCTGTTGTTCTTCCTCTATTCTCAAATATATCTCCAATACTTGTGTCTTGAAATTTTCTAGTTCTACTACCTGGTTAGTAATAGAAATAATCTTATCTTGCAAATGTTTGTTTTCTTCTCCCAGCTTTCGAACCTGTTCCTGTGTGACCTGTATTAAGTGTTTTGCCTCATCCAAGTCTTTATTCAATTTCTGGATTTCTTGCATATCCTTTAGTCTAGCTTGTTCTAGACGCTTCTGTATTCCCCAACTAATATTTCTTTCATTTTCTTTTAGTTTGTCTTGCAACTGGATTATTGTTTGGTCCTTCTGTTCAAGCATAGTTGTTAAATTTCCAACATAATACATATTAGTTGATGCTATAGCACCCATTTTACCTGCTAATTCTGTAGCAAACTCTCCATCCTTGAGTTTCTTTCCATCTATGATAACTTTATGCTTTTTAATCGTTCCTTCTCCTCTTGGATGAATTTCCTGTTTCAAGACTGCTCTTCTCTTTTTACTGAAAAAGTAATCTGATGGGGGGATTTCATCTCTTGAAATTGTCTCTAGATTACTGACATATAAAACTCCTTCATGGGGGGTTCCGAAAGTCGATTGTAATGGAGTTAAAGAGGTGATAGGACTACCAAGTTCTGTTGAAGTTGTTCCTCCTATTTTTTCTGGAACATTCTTCATGAGTTCTGGAATTGTTTCTGGCTCTTTTCCCTTATCCATTACCGATTCTTTTGTTTGAGAACCTTCTGCATATTGGGAAGGTATCTCAGTATTCTTCAACTTACCTTTTTCATTTTCTTTACTCTGAGTATTAGTTTCAAACCCTGGAGGGGGTTCTTTCTGTTCTGGCGATGGGGTCAAAATTTCACCCTGTAAAATCCTAGGTAGGCAGCTTCGCCTATAGCTTTGAAAAGATGTGAATCCATTCTGTGAGTCAGGTACCAAAGCCTGGACTCTGTTCAACACTTCTTAATAAGACTTAAAATCTTTAAAAATATCATCATAAATAGATACTTCATGTTCATATGCCTTTAGATTACAATGTATGTAATGCCTACTTATTATTTGGTAGGGGTCATATTTTTTGTGCTCAATATTTACTAACTTCACTTCTTCCAATGACTCGGCCTCTACCTTAGAATGGCCTAAATTTGATAAAGGAAATTTCCCAATATGAACAGGGAAAGATGGCCATGCTTTTTTCTGGAGTGCTTTTAATTCCAATCCAACACCACCCTTGGCTATCTGATGTGCTACTTCTCTGCACACCAATCTGTCTGGTAGGATTTTTGGTGCCATTGCTGGGGAGCGAAGAAACGAATATTTTCCCTGGGAAGAATGACATTGACATTTTCTATTTTTGATAGTGAACAAGAACAGAAAACCTTTTAAGGCTAATATTTTTCACTTGGTGACTCCACAATAACTAAACTGGCTAGTAGCCAAAAGAACACCAGAAAAAACCCGGATAGCAAGCAGACATCACCAGTCTCTGATCCGGAAAAAAATTTAAAATCGCGAAAATCACTTAAACAAGCCTTTTTATCCACATATACTATAGATCAACCTGACTTTACGCAATCAAACTCATCGGAAACTCTTGAAAGATCACTTTCACTTCCCCCCTCATTTGATACTTTCTCATTTTCTGAAGTTTCTTCTCCATATTTTCGAGAATCTTCTCCTCACACTGTCCAAACTTCAGTCCCAAATCTAACCATGGTTGCACAAGGAGGTGCTGGAGCTGGAGGTGGTGCCCCTGGAGGTGTTCAAGTACCACTTCCTGGGATTTTCGCTAAAGTGGCTACTAGATATGATCCCCTTGTTCTTCCTGTTCCTCTTCATGATCTCCCTGAGAATTATATGAAAATCCTTCCAAAATTTACAGGGGAGGGTGATTTGACTGCCCAAGAACATATAAACTTTTTTGATCAATTTGCTGGCATACTTGAATAGAACATGAAGATGTTTATTCTAGACTCCTGGTTCAAACTTTCGAGGGACAGGTGAGGACCTAGTTCCGATCCTTAGCAGTTGGATCTTTAAGATCCTATGAATAACTTGAAAGTGCATTTATTAGACAATGGGGAGAGAGGAAGGATCACCTCTACTACTTGACTGAATTCGGGTCCCTTAGAAAGAAAAACTATGAATCAATTCTAGAATTCACACAGAGATTCAATAAGTTGTACAATAAAATTCCAGTTGAGGTTAAACCTTCACAACCTACAGCAAAAGTGACTTTTGTTGGCGCTTTTGACCCCGGCTTTGCCTTATTATTGAGAGAAAGGAGATCAATAGATCTCACAAAAATGCAGGATGATGCACTTGAGATTGAATCAAATATGATGGCATCAGGGAAACTTAAAGCAAAGACTGAAACTGGAAACAAAGAAAATAAAAAATTTAAAGAGCAAGGTGGATCTTCAGGGTTAGGAAAATCCTCGGGAGATAGAATAGAAGAGATGGCTAGGGTCATTCGATAACTTTCAAACAAGATCTCGAAAATGGATCTAGAGAAATCGAAAAGAGATAATTTCCCCAGAAAAGATTTTCGAAGAAATCCTTAACCTCAGGAACCACAAAAAATAATTAAAAATGAAGATCAAAAAATTCCTACACCCTTTAAAATTGAAAACTATATTGGAGAGGAATATTTAGGAGATTTTGAAGAAATCGATGAAGATATTAGTAACCTTGGCGATGATAATAAATCCCCTTATTTATCAAGACAGGATTATGAAGCATCTTTAAGTAAAGAAAGTACATCGAAAGAACATGTTAGCAATAATATGACTGATGATTTCACATATCAAAATATTGCAGATGATATTATTGCTAAACTACAGGGAAAATATAATTTGAGACCAAGAAATAAAAATCTCCCAAATGTTCCAACAAAAAAGAGTTTGCCAAGAAGCGAAACCGAGGAGGTAACTCCAAAAGTTGCATATAAACAGTCTGCAAAAAGAAATACATTTGATACACAACCTGTACAGTCAAAACTAGTAGGTACACTCCCTGTGAAGACACAAGCTCCTATAAAAGAAAACAAGGTCACATCTCAACGTAAAACTTAGAAGAAAGGTATGGAAGCCCCAAACATCGAAAATGACAAGGCTCTAGGAAACTTCAATTTGGAAAACGAAATAAATAAAATCAAAATTCCTATTCCCCTTGTTGAGTTAGCTAAAAATCCTATATACAGAAAACAAATCGCCAAAATGAATAATTTTTCCGAAGATGAAAGCCAGGCCGACGCCATCAACTTAGAGGATGACAAACCTATCTTAGTCTTCGGTCCACATGTCGAAGGTGCAAGAGACATCGTGGCTCCTTTTTATATTATGTTAACCCTATTTGACCACCTTCTCCATAACTATATGTTGGATTTCGTAGCTTCCCACAATGTTATGCCAAAAGCAATAATGGAAAAACTTGGTCTTGAAATCACAAGACCCTATGGTGATTTATATTCTTTCGATTCGAGGAAATTAAAATGCATAGGTATGATTAAATACCTAGTGGTAGGTTTGGCTCAAATACCTGCTAAAATTATTCTTATGGATGTAGTAGTTGCTGACATTCCCCCAAAGTATGGTATGTTATTATCTAGATCATGGGGCGCCAAGCTTGGAGGATCTCTCCAACTAGATATGACATATGCTACAATTCCAGTTTTCGGAGGCCAATTCACTCGTCTTTATAGAGAGACTAGGTTGGCATTTACTGTAGGTGACCCAAACAACCCCAAAAATCATCCAGTTTATATTTCCGACCAAGATTTAGGAAAGTGTATATTATCTTTAGATGACGATTTTGAAGTAGATGTAGACGATAAATGTATAGAAGAAAAAAATGAAAAAAAAGAAATTGAGAAAAATGTATATAGTACTGGAGTATGGAAAATGTATTTTGATGGTGCTTCCTCCTATCTTGGAGCCGGGCCAGGAGCACTTCTTATGGCTCCCGATGATCAATTTGTTATTCCTTTTTCATGTAGGCTCCAGTGGAATGTAGATTGTACAAACAATGTATGCAAATATGAAGCTTTAGTGCTAGGATTAGAAGCTGCTAGAAGGATGAAAATTAAGAAACTCGAAGTCTTTGGTGACTCAGAGTTAATTATAAAACAGGTAAATCGGCAGTATCAAGATAAGCATCCTAGATTACGGTCCTATAGGAATTGTGTCTGGGATTTAATCGAGAACTTCTTCACATATGTGAATTTTCATTTCGTCCCAAGATCTGAGAATCAACAGGCTGATGCTTTAGCCAAAGCTGCATCCACTTTCACACCCCCGACTACTTTAAATTTAAAATATCATATACAAATGAGACATCGCCCTTCAATACCAAATAACATACAACATTGGCAGGTTTTTGAAGACGATGATCAGCTTCGAAAGTTTCTAGAATCATTAGATGAATTTGCAGAAATGCATACTGATCAAGAAAATCAAAATGATCCTATTTGGATCATGCAAGAAGGGTAGGATTCTAAAGAATTTCACGATAAAATTGCAAACCACCGAATGCTTGTTCTCAAGAACAACCAAATCCCCAAGGGTCTAATCCCTTTGGAAAGAATTTTTAATCAAGATAATATCCCTTCTAAAACTACTCTACAACCCCAACCAGAGGAGGTTGAATATTGTAATATAGGGACTGAAGAAAACCCCCGAATGGTTAAACTATCCAAATATTTATCAATAGAAAACAAAAATAAATACATGGAGTTGTTAAGAAAATATAAAGATGTTTTTGCATGGTCGTACGAAGAACTAAAAACAAATGACACTTCTGTGATAGAACATAAAATACCTCTCAAACCAGGTGTCAAACCTTTTAAACAAAAACTTCGACAATTTAACCCTATTTCATTACCTGTTATCGAACGAGAAGTCAAAAAACTTCTTGACGCTAAGATAATTTCACCCCTAAGATATTCTGATTGTGTAGCTAATCTGGTCTCAGTTAGAAAGAAAAATGGGGAAATCAAACTATGTGTTGATTTCATGAATCTTAATAAATCTTCTCTCAAAGATAATTATCCTCTACCTAAAATGGACCATGTTCTTGAAAAAGTAGTAGGGGCTAATAAAATGTCAATGATTGACGGATTTTCAGGTTATAATCAAATTGTCGTCAGTGATCTTGATAAAGAAAAAACCTCATTTACCACTCCTTGGGGCACATTTATGTACGATAAAATGTCGTTTGGACTAATGAATGCAGGAGCTACTTTTCAACGTGAAATGGATATTGCTTTCATCGGTGAACGGGACAAGTTTGTAGTCATCTATTTGGATGATCTTACTATTTTTTCTAAATCAGATGAAGACCATATGATTCATCTCAAACAAACATTTGAAAAATGTCGCAGGTTTGGTCTATCCTTAAATCCTAAAAAGTCTCATTTCGCTATCCAAGAAGGCAAGTTGTTGGGTCACATCGTATCTCGAAATGGAATCAGGATTGACCCTAAAAGAGTAGAGGCTATAGATACAATAGCTATTCCTAGGAATGTGAAAGAAATTCAATCATTTTTAGGAAAAATAAATTTCTTGAGAAGATTTATTCCTAACTTCTCTGAAATTGTTAAATTGATTACAGATATGCTCAGAAAAAGCAGTGAAGTAAAATGGATAGAAGAAGCTAAGGCATCCTTTGCCCACATTAAGAAGGTTATAAGTGAGGCACCAGTACTAGCGAGCCCAGATTATCTCAAAGATTTTCTTATTTTTTCATTTGCCTCAGAACATACGCTTGTTGTTGTACTCCTTCAGAAGAATGAAGAAGGTTTCGAGCAACTGATAGCCTTCTTTAGCAAAAGTCTCCGAGATGCTGAACTCAAATATAATATAATGGAAAAGCAAGCGTATGCCATGGTAAAATCATTGAAAGCTTTCAGAACTTGTGTTTTACATTCTAAAGTGATTGCATATGTACCCACTAGTGTTGTAAAAGATATCTTGGTTCAAGCAGACAGTGATGGTAAAAGAGGAAGATGGCTTGCAAAAATTCAAGAGTTCGACTTGGAGGTTAAACTGACCAAATTGGTAAAAGGACAAGGTTTAGCTAAGCTTTTAGCTGAATCCAATTTCAAGGCTCTTGGGATAAACAGTTCTCAGGAGCAAGAAGGATGGGTAGACGTGAATGAACTTGAGGACCAAATAGTCGAAAACAGGATCGAAGGGAAATTTGCGTCGTCGAATTGGTACAAGGACATAGTAACATACTTATTAACTTTGAAATGTCCAGTTGACTTGTCTCCATCCAAAGATAGAACGCTAAAGTTGCATTCAGTTAAATACTGTATTTCCAAAAAATGATTATACTGGAAAGACCTGCTTGGTTTCCTCTTAGTCTGTCTGGTCGAATCAGAAACAGAAGAAGTTATAGGTCAATTTCATGAAGGAGTCTGTGGAGGACACCACTCTTGGAGGGCTACGACATATAAAATCCTGAGGGTTGGTTATTAATGGCCTAAACTTTTCCCAAATGTCAATGCTAAGGTACGAGCTTGCAGCCCTTGCCAATTCTTTGCAGGAAAACATAAACTACCAGCGACGCCATTGGTCCCAGTCAACATAGAAGCTCCCTTTCAACAATGGGGACTAGACTTCATAGGGGAGATTAATCCTCATTCAAGTGCTCAACATAAATGGATTCTAACCGCTACAGACTATTTCACCAAATGGGTGGAATCTATCCCAACAAGGAAGACCATTGATTCAGTAGTTATAGACTTCTTAGAAGAGAATATCTTGTCTAGGTTCAGCTATCCCAGAAAGATAGTCACAGACAATGCACAGGATTTTAAATCTATGGAAATGGTTAGATTTTGCCAAAAATATAATATTGTGCTGGGTCATTCCACAGCATACTATCCTCAAGGAAATGATCTAGCAGAATCTTCTAACAAGAGCTTAATTAGTACAATCAAGAAAGTCTTAAATGAAAATAAAAAATCTTGGCATTTGCATTTAAAATATGCTCTATGGGCAAATCGGATAGGCACAAAAAAGTCTATCGGTACTTCTCCCTTTCAAATGGTATATGGAACAGATGTAGTGTTTCCCATAAATCAGCACTTCCTGTGATGAAACTATGGCAAGACGAGAAAGAAGAACCAAACCCTCTCACAAGAAGGATAAATCAGCTGATTGAAGTTCAGCAACACAGGGCTATAGTGGATGAAAAGTTGCAGAAGTACCAGGATGACATGAAGATATTATTTGATCGTAAAGCCAAGGACAGGAATTTTCTCCCCGAAGATCTGGTTTTGAGGTGGGATGCTCGAAAAGAAGATTCAGGAAAAAATGGTAAATTTGACCGTATTTGGTATGGACCATTTAAGGTAGCATCTTCTGAAGGAAAAAATTCATTTCTGCTTGAAAATTTGGATGGTAAGATCTTGAATGCCCCTGTTAATGGGCATTTTTTAAAGCATTATATGGAATAATTAATTTATAGAAGATCTCATTGTATATACCGTTATGTTTTTCATTTTTAGAAAATCCATTCTCATTTTGTAAATAAATAAAAATAAAATAAAAATTAGTTAAGTTTTTATACCAAAAAAATAAAAATAAATAAATAAATAAAATAAAAATATAATAAATAAGAAGAAAAGAGTCCAAAGAGTTATTTTTTAAATCATAACCTATGTTTTATGGCTTACAGATTGTTGAACATCTCCTTTTATACCCTCGATACTATCTTTCACATTTTTGGGCTTTCTCATCAAAGTAGGAGAGATTCTGTATTAACCTTGAAAATCAACAAATGATTAAATTCAGTAAGTCCAATCTTGATAGTTCTTATTTTATGACTAAAATTGGTTATGTTTGGGTTGATTCTAACTCTCTTAGGTTTCTTAACAGTTTGTCTGAGGATTTAAGCTTGCTCAAAAGAAAACCCCTGAAAATAATCTTTCCCTTTTTCTCTACAGACTAAGGAGTTTTGAAAGTTGAGAAAAATTGGTCTAGAATAATCAAAACAGGTTGACAAACCTCTATTATAAATTTTTACACAGATAACCACCCCTGATATTTTAATTATCACTGATTGCCCCCGCTTCGTATACACAAGCTAACTATAAGACAGATGGTGAAAGGAAATTCATATTTGATTGCCCCCATCTAGTCCCACAGACGATGAAAGGAAATTCATTTAAATGATTGCCCTCGTATAAATATAAAATAAACAGATAACTTCAACGGGGTATTGAATAGGCCCGCTGGCAGTGAAGCAATATCTGAGGTGTCTGTAAGGTTGTCATACTTATCTATCACTCTATTCTAGTTATCAGTTTTTCGAAACTGGATATTCGTCTTAAGTCGAAATAGAGCTCCCCAATTAAAAAAAAATATTATAAATTTTATTTCGATTGATGCAAGATGAAATTTACAAATCTGTTGAGTTTCCTAAGATTGTTCTAATCATCTTAATACTAACTTAAATTTAGAACGAAAAGGAAAATATTATGAAGAAGACTACAACTGAGTTTAAAGAAAATAAAAAGTTTTGAAAAGGTTTTTAAAGGTTTTATAAATTCTCTCTTTTTCCTCTCCTTTAGCAGTTTAGCAATGATAAACCCTTGACACCATTTACCCAATGAAGGCACTGAGTCTACATGTTCTCCTCGTCCCACAGGGAGACGAGGTCCCCAGTTGGAGCCTATGTTGAAACAAATCTTAAAATCTTTTATCCTTAAGGCCTAGATTTTTATTTTTTGTGTTTTTTGGGTTTCGGCTTTCCTAAAATAAGAATTTAGTCATTTCTAAATTTGTGATACCTTTTTATTGATTATTTTTGGATAACGAACTAAAAAAAAAAAAAAAATTACAAAAATATAAGTTTTCCAACGCTCTTTTGAAAAAATTATTTAAAATGAATTGTAATCTTAAATTTGCAATTTTTTTAATTTAAACATTAAAGAAATTGGGATTCAGGGTTTTCTGCAAACAGATGATTGATGCAAATTTAGTCATGAAACCCCGATCCCCGATTTCCTGAAAAAATTGGACATAGTTTTTAAGCAATGATACATGGAATACATTATGAATGCACATTGATGCAGGTAAGGAAATCATGTATTCTACAGGACCAATCCTCTATAGGATTTTAAACGACCCACAACCAAGAGCTTCCATCTTTGAACAATTTCCCAACTTCAGGGAACTTCTCTTGGCCTTTACTTTTAAGAACACATGTCACCCACTTTGAACTCCCTATGATTTATACCCTTATCAACATAAATTTTATGCATGTCATGGGCATCCTTTAAATTCTATTTAATTTTCACCATCTTATCTTCCATTTTCCTGAGTAATTATGGCCCAACCATTGCTCTATCTTTCGGGTTGTCCCAACTCATTGGTGTGTTTAACTTTCTGCCATAAAGTTCCTCAAATGGACTAATCTTTAGAGATGTTTGATACCCATTGTTATAAGAAAACTCCACCAAATGAAAATAATCCTCCCATTTGGCTGATTTATCCATCACATACATCCTTAGCATGTCTTCTATCACTTGATTTACCCTTTCTATTTTCCCATATGACTTTGGATGATAAGTTGTGCTTTAATTCATATTTGTCCCAAATCCCTAGAATAATCCCTTCCAAAAATTTGATGTAAATTTTGGATCTCTATGAGATACAATTGTCTTAGGCGCACCATGTAGCCTAGAAATTTATCTCATATAAATATCAACAATGTTAGTTTCCTTGTGAGTGAGATTCACTAGAATAAAGTGGGCAACTTTGGTAATCTTATCCACCACTACCATCATAGAATCATGTTTCTTTTTATTCGATGAAGTTTGGTGATGAAATCCATTGTTACAACTTCCCATTTCCACTTAGGAATGTGCAATGATTGTAGCAGACCAGCTAGGTGTCTATGCTTAGCCTTGACTTTTTGATATTCCAAACACTTGGCAATAAATCAACAACCTCTTTCTTCATAACTAGCCAATAATATTGGCTCTTGAAAAATGCAATAGTTTTTTGGTAACCTGGGTGCCCAACATAAAGCACATTATGCATTTCTTTAAATATCATATTTTTCAATTCCTGAAAATTTGGCACATAAATTCCTCCTCTATACATGATAATTTCATCTTATTTTAACTCAAAATTCTCAATTTTCTGCTACAAAATACCTTCTTCTAATTTTTCATTTATTTCCATGTACTGTTGATTTGATTTTCCATCTTCTAAAATTTTGTCTTTCATATCTGATCTATACATTCTAATGGTTATAGCATGCATCTCATGCACTCTCCTGATGAGTGCATCAACCACCTTTTTCACTTTACCCTTGATATGATTTATATCAAAGTCATACTCACTAAGGAATTCCAACCACCTGCTTTTCTTGACATTCAGAGTTGGTTGTCCAAACAAATATTTCAGACCATTGTTGGCATAGGGGTATACCCAAGGTTCAACGCTTCAATGACGCACCAACAAAACCCTAACTACCGGCCCTTTCGACAACACCTGTGAAGCAGATGAAGTCTCACCCGAGGTAGAGGCATGTAATGTTCCTGACTTGGCTAGTCTAGGAAACGTCAGAATATGGGAGCACTGAAGAATGATGGAAGACCTGGATGATCTTCTTGGTGACTAGGGTGTGTCTTTCAACACCGAAATCAGCCAACTGGTGTCTTCCTCCTGGAATACACTAAACTATCTCTCCTGAGATGTGCCTCTTCTCCTCAATGACAAGTCATAATTTGCATAATGATGAATTAGATCGCTGACCCTTCCTTTATATATTTCCAAAACCCTAAATCATGTTAAAACCCTAAATCACTGTTGAAACCCTAATTCACTATTGACTTCTATTTTTATCTCATAATGACTTAAAAGCATTGTTAACTCTTGTTAGCTCAATGTCACTTTCCGAATATAAAACCTGTGACTGGAGTGACCTCTAGTAACCCTGTTTACCCCTCTTTGACCCTAGCTATAGTCTAACGGGGTGGTTTAGACCATTAAGCCTTCTCTTCTGGAGCTCCTATTTGGAAAGGGAAATTACAGTCCTCCCTTCCCGAAATTGCTTGTTCTCAAGCAATACCAGTCCAGGGTGCTACAACACCTGCTCACTCTCCCAAGTAGCGTCCTCTACTGGAAGCCCTCTCCATATGATCAAACACTCTCTGATGACCCTACTCCTTAGTTTCCACTCTCGGAGCTCCAAAACCTCCTCCAGAAATAACTCTAATTTTCCCTCCTTATCCAACGGGGGAAGCTCCTTTGATGTGTTAATGAATTGTCCCACTGCTTTTTTTAGGAAATACATGTGGAACACATTATGAATCTTTCTCCCCTCTGGAAGATCTAGCTCATAAACAACTTCGCCTACTCGTTGCATGATCCTATAAGGACCATAAAATCTGGGCTTGAGATTTTCGACTCCACTCTTCTTCAGAGATGACTGTCTATAGGGTTGGAGTCTCAAGAAAACCAAATCTCCAACCTCAAATTTGCGCTCTATCCTATGCCTATCTGCGCTTATCTTCTATCAGTTTTGCACCGTCTGCAGGTTCTCTTTCAAAAATTTGAGAATCTCCTGACTCTCTATGATCCAATCCTTGGCCTTGGGAGCTCTTCTCTCCCCGAAGACCAAGTCTACCAAAGTGGGAGCATCATATCCATATAATGCTCGAAAGGGTGTCATACCAATGGACATGTGGAAGGTGGTGTTGTAGCAATGTTCCCCTAAATGTAACCACTTTACCCACGTTCTATGTTGTCCTCCTACATAGTTCCTCAAATACCCTTCAACCCACTTGTTGACAATCTCAGTCTTCCCATCTGTTTGAGGGTGATAGCTTGTGCTAGGTGTCAACTCTGTCCCCACCAACCGAAACAACTCTCTCCAAAATGTCCCTATGAACCGACTGTCCCTGTCATTGATGATGTTCTTCAGCAACCCATGAAGTCTGAAGACCTCCCTGAAGAAAATCTCGGCTACTTGAACTACATTGTACTCTATCGGTATGGCATAGAAGTGAGAAAACTTGGTCAATTTGTTGACCACTACATAGATACAGTCCTTACCCTAGACCTTGGGTAGATCGGTGATGAAGTCCATAGATATACTCTCCCATTTCTTCTCTGGAATGGGGAGTGGCTGAAGTATCCCTGTTGGAAGAGCATGCTCTGACTTGTTCTGCTGGCAAGTCACACACTCACTGACATGTCTCATAACATATTGTTTGAGGCCCTTCCATGAGAATCTCTCTCTGATTTGTCTGTAGGTTTTGAAAAACCCCTGATGGCCTGCTAGAGGTGAATCATGAACTGCGGTGAGGATTTTCTTCTTAAGCCCTGAATTTGGCACCAAGTAGACTCTATGCTTGTAAAATATGACATCGTCAATGACCCTATACCGGTCATCCTGTATCTACCCATCCATCACCTCACAAGAGAACTTGTTCTTGGAATATTCCACTAACAAGTGGGATTTCCAATCTACTGCAATCTCCATCAAAGAACATGCCGCAGGTCTCCTCGATAGTTCATCAGCCACAATGTTCTTCTTCCCCTTGACATACTCTATGTGAAATTTGAATTCTTGTACCTTCATCACCCATTTCTGTTGGTGCTCACTGAGGTCCTTCTGCTCAAGAAAATACTTCAAACTATTGTGATCGGTCTTGACCACGAATTTGTTTCCCACCAAATATTGTCTGAACTTGGTCAAGGCATGCATGATTGCCAACATTTCCTTGTCATAAATGGAGTACAACCTCTCAGGTTGACTAAGCTTCTGGATCTCAAATACAATGGGGTGTCCTCCCTGCATCAAAACTGCACCAATCCCTTCACCAGATGCGTCACACTCTAGTACAAATGGTAGGGTGAAGTCTGGTAGTGCCAACACTGGACAAGTGCTCATGACTTCCTTCATGTGATCAAAGGCTTCCTATGATTTCTTGGTCCATATGAAAACCCCATGCTTGGTAAGATCTGTCAGCGGTGCTCCAAGATGAGAAAAAACCTGGATGAACCGCCTATAATAACTACACAGCCCGAAGAAGCTCCTCAATTCTTTCACGTTCTTGGGCGCCAGCCAATCCAGAATGGCCCTGATCTTCTCTTGGTGCACCTGTACCCCCTGTGCACTAATGATGTGGCCTAATTAAAGTATCTCTATCATACCGAACTTGCACTTGGACTCTTTGGCATATAATGACTGTGCCTCCATGATTCTCAATACCTCATCCAGGTGCCTCATATGCTCTTTCCATGACCGACTATAGATCAAGATGTTTTCGAAGAAAACCAAGACTGATTTTCTTAATTGATCCCTGAATATATGGTTCATGTAAGACTAGAATGTAGCGGGTGCATTGGTTAGCCCAAATGGCATAACCATGAACTCAAAGTGTCCAAAATGACATCGAAATGTTGTCTTCTCTATGTCCTGCTCTCGGATGTTGATCTGGTGATATCCAAAGCATAGATCAATTTTTGAGAAGAAAAATTCCCCATGCAGTTCATCCATCAACTCGTCAATGCGTGGGATAGGGTACCGATTTTTTATGGTTTTCTTGTTCAAGGCTCGATAATCAATGCACATCCTCATGGTGCCATCCTTCTTCAGAACTAAGACAACTGAAGAAGCAAATGGGCTGTTGCTCGGTCTGATGTGTCCCATCACCAACAATTCCTTGATTTCCTTCTCTATCTCATCCTTGAACCTCCTAGGATGACGATAGGGGGGGTGATCATGGGTTTGGGACCCTCCTCTAATTCAATGGTGTGCTCAAACCCCCTGTCAGGTGGTCTCCTGGTGGGATTTCCTCAAAGACCTGCTGATGTCGTCCCAATAAATTCTTGATCTCTGTGTGGTATTGTTGTTGATCTTCTAAATC
Source organism: Picea engelmannii (assembly GCA_009831015.1). Taxonomy (NCBI): domain Eukaryota; kingdom Viridiplantae; phylum Streptophyta; class Pinopsida; order Pinales; family Pinaceae; genus Picea; species Picea engelmannii. The sequence goes on along the minus strand of ML798441.1, from coordinate 247,897 downwards.
CTTTTGAGTAGTGATCAAGCATTTTGCAACATATGCTACCTCCCCATGTCTAAATATCCTCTCCATCCTCTTGGATGAAACTATCCTAGGTGCTCTTGTCAACATACCTCTTAGAACAACCTTCTTTCCATCCTGATCTTTGAATCCCATTTCCAAGGTTTGGTAGTTGGTAGTGATTTTTCCCAGGGTAACCATCCACTGAACTCCTAACACTACATCTGTGTCTGATAGGTCAACCACATACAATGTATCTCTCACTATGTAGTTTCCTAAATTCATCTCTAAGTTTGGAATTCTATCTAGACACTCCACTGTGTGGCCATCCGATACCACAACATCAAACCCCTCAAACTCCTCTGTCTGAAGTGCCCGTCTCGATACTAGTGAAGCGTCGATGAAGTTGTGGGTGGCCCCACCATTTATCAGGGTGATTTCCCATTGCCCCTAAATAATCCCTCTGATACGGAGGGTATCATACATGGGAACACTAGAAAGGGTCACTATGACTCCTCCCTTTTTTGGTTTCCTCCTGTTAGCCTGCTCTGGCGGTTGTGGGACTACTGGAGGATGGGCTCATGCCGGTGTTGGTGGTCTAAGGGGAAGCTTCTCCTCTGCTGGTGTTGACTCCTTCTATGAACTAGTGGATCCACTGTCCTGCTCCTCCTCCTCACTGTCCACGTTGTTTGTTGCTACCTCAATATAATGAATCTCTCCCTTGCCCATGCACCTGTGGCCTGGGACCCAAGGATCTCTGCAACTGAAGGAAAGCTTCTTCCTCATAAGCTCTCACCTAGTCTCATCATCCAACTTCTCCTTGCCCTTCTATTCTCTCTAGAATGGCTTCCTGTCTTGATCCCTCTGGGGCACAAATGGTTTGGAGAAATTTTTAGTCTTTGGCACTGAGTCTGCCAGATCTCGAGTGCGAAGGATGGCATCCTACAAAGTGGGAGGCCTGTATGCCTTCACCCATCCTCTCAAAGCTCTGTGAGTCCTTCTGTGAATAGAATGATCAACCTGGGTTCTAATATATCTATCACTGCCATGGCTACCCACTAAAAATCTGTGATGAATGCCTCTGCTGTGCCAATTTGTCTCAACTGGGCTAGATCCTTGAAGTGTATCTTGGGATCCTTCCTGTCAAATTTATCCATGAGCCTATTTGTAAACTCCCTATAGGAGGTGATGCGACTGTGACCCAATGTCCAATGTCACCAGTCCATGATACCACCACTTGTGTAAGGTCATGTCCTAATGGAAGTCACAGCCCAATGCTTCGTACTCCCTCCTATACTCTGCAATTTTGTCGGCATGAGTGGGTTGCCTCTATGCTATTGGTGGTGGTGTTTCTACTGGGGGTGCCCTCTAGAAACTGGGAAACAAGGGTCTGGGAATCCTACTCGCAGAGGTGTATGTGCGAGAGGGTGACTGGGGTCTACCGCCTGCTCCCGAGTTCGCATGTGTTTCATGCAGGACTTGTGTATCTAGGGTTCCCACTCTAGCCAATCTATCAACCACCTGTGTCAAGGACTGAGACATGGTATGTTGACTAGCTAACATATCATTAATAACCTGCTTGAAAGTTGCCTCTAGATCTACGGGGGCCTTGCCACTGCCCTCTGGTCTCTCATATCCATCTCCTAGCATCCTCTCTACCTCGTGCTCAGCCTCACGCTCTACCCTTCTCTCTACTTCTCTGTGTGCCTCTTCCTCTTCCTCTGATCTAGGAGGAAAAGGGGGAAAATCAGGCCTATGCCTTCTTTCCTGATGCTTGTTGTAAGTGACATATTCATCACCTATGTGTTCACGGCCCTCTGGGTCTTCTGCTGCACTCATTGTCTTTAGTCACAGGCTGGCAAGACTAAAGATCTGATACCACTGTAATGTTCTAGACTTGGCTAGTCTAGGAAATGTCGGAATATGGGAGCACTAAAGAATGATGGAAGACCTAGATGATCTTCCCGGTGACTAGGGTGTGTCTTTCAACACCAAAATCAGCCAACTGGTGTCTTCCTCCTGGAATACACTGAACTATCTCTCTTGAGATGCGCCTCTTCTCCTCAATGACAAGTCATAATCTACATATTGATGAATTAGGTCACTGACCCTTCCTTTATAGCTTTCCAAAACCCTGAATCATGTTGAAACCCTAATTCACTGTTGACTTCTATTTTTAGCTCATAATGACTTAAAAGCGTTGTTAACTCTTGTTAGTTGAATGTCACTTTCTGAATATAACACCTGTGAATGGAGTGACCTCTAGTAACCCTGTTTACCCCTCTTTGGCCCTGGCTATAGTCTAACGGGGTGGTTTAGACCATTAAGCCTTCTCTTCTGGAGCTCCTATTTGGAAAGGGACATTACAAGGCAGGGGTGGTTGTAAGACTCAGGTGTCTGCAACCTTAGATGGGACACAGATATGTGATTCTAACACTTAGAAAACACTTTAGCATAGATCATTCATCAGTATTTAACCCTCATGGAACTTCATAGATGGTGCAAAGAACCTCAACATTCACTTAGATCTAGGTTAAGTTATCACTTAACAATAGAAAAATAGGTCTAGTACTTAGCACTTTCATATATGTCAGATATACATCCATACATCTAAGAAGCACAAATCAAAGTAGATCTATCTAAGTAGATCATAGCAAAGCACATAGCATAATCATATCAAAGCACAACACATGGAAAGAGACAAACTCATTAGGTCGAGGCACCGAGCACAACACACAGGTTTACCGTGGTTCACCTCCACCCTGGGGCTATGTCCACAAAGTATTCTTCTTCTTTATTAGCTTTGGTCAATCTGATTACAACACAGAGATCAAAATTTTACTCCGCATAGGATAGGAGATCTACGTGCACCTCGCCAGATCCTCCTTCCTCGAGTAGATCTAGCATAGAGTCTTCTTACAATCTGTGCACTCAGCACTTAGAACACTTGCACTCAACTCTCCAAGTTGTTCACACAGTATACACAAAGCCTTTACTAGAACTTAGCTTATCAACCTCTCTTACATTTCCTAGCTACTTATTTATACTTTACAAAATAGGCCTAAACATGGGTAAACCCATGGGCCGACATACCATACCCATTACATTATCCCCAAAAACCCAAAAAGGACCTAAGAAAGGGGTCTAGCTTCCACGATATCCACTTCGCGTTGCACTCCATCTTTGATAAGCTGTCAAATTTCCAAAAATTGTCAAATATGACCAAGTGTTTCCTCAAACTTAGTCAAGGGCCAAAAGCCCCCCAACACACCCGTGACTCATCCTGAGTCACTTAGATCTGGGTAAAGTTGCCTCAAAGGTCTCAAGCTACTTCAACTTGTCTCTGTGCTACTGCTTCCTACTCAAAGAACTCCTGAACAACCGCTTCGCTGATAGGCCCTTCCAGTTGTTGCTCGACTGTAACAACTACTTGTTCTAGTAGTGTTCCTTGGCCTTCAATTTCTTCAAATAGTATACAGGCCTCCTACTAGCTCGGCTGGAGTTTCTCGGTGACTTCCATCATTCTGTTTTGCATGGTAAGAACAAGTTGTTGGGCAGTTCGTTGTTCCTGGGATCTCTTCATCCTCTCGATAGGTGACATGAGCTTGATCTATGCTTGTACTATATCTGCATGTTGCTTCACTTCCTGGAGTTGGGACTCCAATTTATTCAACTCTGGGTCTTCAGATAGTTGCTCATATATCTATGCGCTTTTGTTACGTAGTTGTTTGCATTCTGCAACAAGTTTTCTAATCCTCTCGACTGCACTATGAGAATCCAATTCTCGTTGGTCGCACAATTCTTACGGAGTCTGTGGTATGGTCTGAAGCTCTAATTCCACGACCCTTTGTTAAAGGTGTTGAATAAATTCAGCCAGCTTCATCACTTGATGCTCTATGGGGTCTTCGACCTTCTACTCTAAGCCGGTCATAGAGAGAAATGCTATGTTGACTGCTTCTTCAATTCTGATCTACTTCATGAGCAGCTGCTCTTGCTCTTTTTGGACCTTCGCTCGGTCTTCTTCAAATTTTACTTGGAGAGAATTCTTCTCTTGTTGTGCTACTTGATGCTGCTCAATAATTTCTTCCTGTGCCTTCTTGAGGGCTTGGGTGGCCTGCGCTTTTTCTTCCTGAGTACATCAAAGGCGTACTTTGACTGTATCAACGATATTTTTGGAGCTGGACTGATTCATATCCTTCTTTGTTTGTTCCTTCTGGAAGAGGCATAGTAGATATTGCTCAGCTAGACTAGAGTGCCTGTCGTACTCCTTGGAGCGCGATCTCAATCTGGCTATACATTTTTTCCTTCTTCTCTATTATTTCCTTTGAAGCATCATTGACCACTGCAACAATGAAATCAAAGCCATCCAACATGAGGGCAGTTCGCATCTTAGTTACAGGGGTTCTTGGTTTCTTTCTGGAGGAAGACTTCAGAGGTGAAACCTTCCTTTTCTTGGATGAGTCTGCTTCGTCCATGGGTGGCGGTACTTTGACTTGTTGTTTCTCAAATTATGCACCTTCTTCGTCATCACCTTCTTCGTCTGGCATAATGGAAGCCATCCTTACAAATCTTCTATCTATATCATGAACCTCTTCAGGCTTCTTCGTCTCCTTTTTCTTCTTTGTTCTACTAGGCCGAGGTGTATCTTGCGCAACTTCTAGGCTGTTGATGTCTAAAATTTCTGTAGCATCTGTTGAAACAAGGAGGTCCGCCAACCACTCCTTGGTGATCTCTTCCAGGTCTTCTTCTGTCAGCTTATAGTAGGACTGGAGTTGTTCTTGGTGGTCATCAACACGTGGGGTTAGGTATATAAAATGGCGGTCCGCGCTGAAATTTATCAGAGGTAGGAACCTCTGTAAAGTGTTTGGGGTTATGTAAGGTTCACTCCTTATGGATGCTTTCAGTTGATTATAATATACGTGGAAAATGACATTCGATTTCCATTGCTTGCTCATGTCGTTCGAGTACCACAAGGTACTGAACTTCGCAGCTAGTGGCTCAAAAGGGTCAAGTTCCAGGAAAGTTACACCTTCTCGTAGCTCCCATGCAACAAAGGAGATCAGTATCAGGAGCCAGCTAAAATGGAATTCGTGCCCCTGATCATGAGCTTCTCTGTAGTCAATCTCCAGTTGATTCAGCATGTACTTCGCTCAGTTCATCTGTAGTCCCTCTGCGCACTTTCCTGCGAGGTCAACTACAAATCCTGATACTTGTGTTGGTCAATTCTTACGTACTAGATTCTTTGCGATTAGTTGGCATGTGAGGTACACTTCACCACTTTTAATAGAATCTACCTTGTAGCCTCTCATGCCTTTCTCAACATCGCCATAGGCCTCTTTTATCTTCTGCACAAGAGCACGGTCTGCAGTCTTTCCAGGATAGTACTCATGGGGATTAGGGCCCTGCATGCTAAGCCCGATGATTCTATTGATCAGTGCCGGATCAAAAGTTATGCGGAATTCTAACCACAGGTATCCTCCATGGTAACTTGCTAGCAGTAACTTTACATAAGAATTCACCTCCTAGTGTCTTCCGAAGTGCGTTATTTTCATAACATTTAGCAGAGTAGACTGCATGAGGTTCATCGTCCATTTCTATTGGACGAGCTTCAAGTTGTTTCCCTTAGTTCACATCAAGTACTTATACAGGGCAAGAATGTTATAAAATTTATGGTCCCCTAGGTTGAAGTCACAAAACTTCAACGTTGTAACCTTGTCTTGATCTATACGGTAGGTGCGTACTCCCTTTGGTAAATATGCAGTTACTAGGGTATATTCAAAATCTCTAGGGAACTGTCCTTGTTAATCTCACTGCTCAGAGGGGGTATATAATCTCGTAGAATGGATGGCACTAACTTTGCATTGGCTATGTCATCCTTATTCTTAGTTCTCCTCTCTGCGCCATCTCGAGATGTTCCATCTCGAGCAGTCGATGAGGAGGCTTGCACTCCTCTCGTCGATGACGCTTGGACTCCTATGGAAATTATTCTTTCTGATATGACTCTCTCAGTCATTAAATTGAGAAGGAATTCTGTGATGGATCCCTCAAGCATGGTGAGCTTGTCAGACATACGCACTTGGGAAAGATAAGTGGGGTCACGATGATCTCAAAACACTGCACTAGGGTGAACGATCTTCTTGCAATGATCATTGTATACAATTACAAGTTCTGCAGGCTTCGAGTTTTCAGGTGGAAAAAATGTTCTTCGTGCAGGACGTGATGAGCTAAATAGGAAATTCATCAACGGTCTGGTTGCAACGGGTATGAATCTTTTGTGAACGTTGATCCATCCATTATGGCGCGGTCCAATGGTTTGGTGGTGATCCTTTAATTATTTTCTGTCCATTTGGGGCTGAAGTTGAATGGGTATATCAATCTAACAGCTATATTGTTGCGTCATGGCGAAGTGCCAAATGTCGTTGCTCTGATATCTCGACGAAGCTCAATTCTTGTGATTTTTCCTTCTGCGAAGTTTCCTCTAGAACCTTCTATAACTTTTCGATCTTGGATCTCTTCTTACTTAGCTTCCTAGCCTTCTTCCCAGTGAGCTTCGTTTTGGTCATCCTTTTTCCATTCTGATTCTTATCTTCTCTCGACATAGTCACTTTGCATTACTGAGGTTCTTTCTTCAAATCCAAGGGTAATACTCCTTCATCATATGGATTAGGTATTTTGGTCTTCTATGGTTTCTCTAACGCTCTTATAGCTTCGACATCCAAGTCCCTGGTGTTCAACAATTGATATATGTTCTCTTGTTCTTCCATCAAGTAGGCGATTCTTCTAGTCATAAATTCCATGAGTTCTTGCTTATTCTGCTCTAGGGATTCCTCTTCTTATTTTCTTCGCATCTGGTCTTTTTCAATCCATATCTTGCCTAACAAATATGGAAATGAGGCACGGTCCTCAATAAATCTAATGACTTCAAACTCTTCTTCTGTCGAAGCTCCATGGGTACTCATAGCTATTTGGGTAATTCTGCCACATAGGGATACCATTTTTCCTTTAAACAACCCTATTCTTCCTAGTGAAGGAACCATAGTAGGCCTTCCTAAGGTTTCCCGAGTACTTTCTGTCATAATGTTCATCTATGTTCCCTCATCTAGAGAACAGTTGATGTCGAAGTCTCCTATTCTTACTTCAATTTTCTCCTTTTCTTTGAAGATCTTTGACAAACTGGCATCTTTATGTTCATCCAAGGTTTCTTTCATTTTTAGTAACATAATCTTTGATTCTTTCTGGGGTTCTTCTATAATCTTAGTATTTTGACCTTGCTCCATATTCATCTTTTCAAGTCTAGTAATCATTCTAGAGAAATCCAGTACTTCATGGTCCATAGCCTTACAACAAAGGCAACTAGGGTTTCTCCCATGGAATTCCTTAGCAAGATGTCATGGTCTTCTACAATTGTAACAAAGAGTTAATCCTCTCTTTCTCTTCCATGATCCCCAACTTTTCTTGTACTACACGCTAGGATCATGATGGCTAGCCTGTAAAAATTTCTTTCTAGGATCCTGCATCCATTGGTTAGTCCAAAAATTATTTCTATGCATAGGTATAACATATCTGTCATTATTCTTATCAGATCTATTCATACCAAACGTTCTTTCATCTAACAATGCCCTAGTTTTCAAGCTAGGACAAAATCTATCAAGCATACCTAAATCCATACTTTAGAAACAAAAAAATTGACTTTTTTTACTTCTATAGATTACAAAGCTTCCAGATCTAAGAACTTTTAACTATTCTTACCTTTATCAGAGAACAGAGCTTACAGATCTTTCCTCTTTCTATAGATATGACTTAGAAACTTCCACTTTAACCTTTCTTAGAGCACAAAGTGTTCAGACCTGACTTATTTTCTTCAGATTTGTCCTTCCTTCTTCAGAACAGATATTTTCAGATCAAGTGGATCACTGCGCACTAGGGAACAAGTCCATGCACAGAGCTTTTACAATTTCAGGATGAGCTTTTTGCACAAAGCTTCTTCTTCCTCAGTTCCCAGCAATCACAGTTTCAGGTCCCATAAACGGAACCATTTTTTGGCACAGGGGTAGACCCAAGGTTCAATGCTTCAACAATGCACCAACAAAACCCTAACTACGGGCCCTTTCGGCAACACCTGCGAAGAATATGAAGTCTCACTTGAGGTCGAGGCAGGGGTGGTTGCAAGACTTAGGTGTCTGCAACCTTAGCTAGGACACAGATTTGTGATTCTAACACTTAGAAAACACTTTAGCATAGATCATTCATCAGTATTTAACCCTCATAGCACTCTACAAATGGCGTAGAGAACCACAACATTCACTTAGATCTAGGTTAAGTTATCACTTAACAACAACAAAATAGGTCTAGCACTCAGCACTTTCATATATGTCAGATCTACATCCATACATATAAGAAGCACAAAGAAAAGTAGATATATCTAAGTATATCATAGAAAATCACATAGCATAATCATATCAAAGAACAACACATGGAAAGAGACAAACACATTAGGTCGAGGCACCGAGCACAACACACAAGTTTACCGTGGTTCACCCCCACTCTGGGGTTATGTCCATAAAGTCTTCTTCTTCTTTATTAGCTTTGGTCAATCTAATTACAACACAGATCTCAAACTTGTACTCTGCATAGGACAAGAGATCTGCACACACCTCACCAGATCCTCCTTCCCCAAGTAGATCTAGCACAGATCCTTTTTACAATCTGTGCACTCGGCACTTGCACTCAGCTCTGCAAGTTGGTCACACAGTATACGCAAAGCCTTTACTAGCACTTAGCTTATCGAACTCTCTTACATTGCCTAGCTACTTATTTATACTTTACAAAATAGGCATAAACATGGGTAAACCCATGGGACGACATCCCATACCCATTACATTATCCCCAAAACCCAAAAAGGACCCAAGAAGGGGGTCTATCTTCCATGATCGCTGCTTCGCATTGCACTCCATCTTTGACAAGCTGTCAAAGTTCCAAAAATGGTAAAATATGACCAAGTGTTTCCTCAAACTTGGTCAAGGGACAAAAACCACTATTATGTCCTCAACTCAAATATTTTTCCCATGAGGTAATGCCTCCACATATTCAATGCATGCACTATGGCTGCTAATTCTAAATCATGAGTAGCATAGTTCCTTTCATGATCCTTTAATTTCCTTGATTCATAGCATACCACATGTCCATTCTAACTAAGAACTCTCAAGTCCTTCTTTACATGCATTAGTGCATACATTGGAGTCTTCATTTGGATCAAAAATATTTAATATTGTAGCTCTTGTTAGTAAATGCTTCAAGTGTTGGAAACTCCTTTCACAATCCAATGTCCACTCAAACTTCACACCCTTCTATTGACGCCCAGAAGTGCAGCGTAATACTCATGCCTACAAATGGGTCACAATGACTTACTATTTATATACATATATAAATAATAGCTAGATAGGTGGGACCTCCTTGTTTGAATCGTGATGAAGAAGAAACGTTGCTCTAATTTGCATTCATGATGACTTTACTAAGAATTTGCAGTTTGAGAAAACACAAAAATTCGAATAAGTTTTTCATATGCAATCAATGATTACAATGGATGACAATTTAAAAGACGAAAGAAAGTGATAAGCACTCCACTCAAAAGTGTTATACATCTTCTCTAGCATATGGTAAAGGTTCAATCTTCAACTCACACACACATTGTTCATGGTTATGATGGTGGACAATAGTTATGTTATTATTTTGAGGGAAATTCAATCCTTGCAATTTGAATTTTTTTAGACATGTGGTATTATGATCATATTATATGTTACTTATGATACGTTTTAATGTCGGTGATGTGGTTATATCCTTGTTCTAGCAATTTATATGAAGTATGGTGTTAAGGTTGCATACAACAAGGTGGTAAATCATTGTTTAATTTGGAAAATTATGGCCTATTATATGGTTTGTTATGATAATGTTTTGGGGCCAATGTATGGTGCGCTCGTACTTGGGTTGGTGGTCATTTATGTTGGAAATTACATGCAATTAGTGCACATCACTCCAACCATATCCCCAAGGCCACCACCCTCCTTGGTTCACAATTTTTTTTTCTTGGGTTGTGGTTATTTCGTGTTGCTCGAATTTTGGAGAAAATAACAGATTCGTTGCTTTTCCTTTGCGTTTTCCACATCAGGTATGAGTTTCTTGTCTTCCATTCATTATGCACTCTGCTCCAAGGTAGAATATATGGTTGGATCTTAGGATTTTCTTATTGGTTTCTTGCTTTCTAAAGTTACAGTGGAAAATATGTGTTCTTTGTCTGTGTGAGTTGGTTGGCATGTTGTAAATGGTTTATGGTTCCTTTCCGTTGAACTTCTGGGTTATGGTTGCGCAAATGATATTGTTAGATATCATTTTCGGGATTAACTGAGTAGTGTAAGTCATTAATCTATGACCCATATTCATGAGTATTAGTCACAATTGACCAATAATTCTCATTATTTGAATAGTCCACTTAGCACTCATTGCATCGGGTGATGCTCACAGGGGTAAAGAAATGGGATTGAAACTAGCAAAATGAATCGCATAGCATCATTCATCACTTCTGGGGCTTACACTCTGGTAACCAGGACTTCCCAGGTGGTCACCCATCCCAAGATGCCTTTGGCTCAAGTGCGCTTAACAGTGGATTTCCCCCCACAATCAACCACTTAGCTTGCTACCCCATTTGCAAAACCTTAGCAAGTATTGTGCCTTATTAACTATCCAGTTAGAGCTCCCTTCACTCTTATTATTTAAGCATAGAGGGGCTTCCGCAGTGCAACATATTAGATATCATTTTCGGGATTAACTACGTAGTGTAAGTCATTAATCTATGACCCATATCCATGAGTATTAGTTGCAACTGACCAATAATTCTCATTATTTGAATAGTCCACTTAGCACTCATTGCATCGGGTGATGCTCACAAGGGTGAAGAAATGGGATTGAAACCAGCGAAATGAATCACATAGCATCAATCATCACTTCTAGGTCTTGCACCCTGGTAACCAAAACATCCCAGGTGGTTACCCATCCCAATATGCCTCTGGCTCAAGCGCACTTAATTGTGGAGTTTCCCCCACAATCAAGCCCACTTAGCTTGCTACCCCATTTGCAAAACCTTAGAAAGTATTGTTCCTTATGAACTATCCAATTAGATCTCCCTTCACTCTTATTATTTAAGCATAGAGGGGATTCCACAGTGCAACATATTAGATATCATTTTTGGGATTAACTGTGTAGTGTAATTCATTAATATATGACCCATATCCATGAGTATTAGTCACAACTAACCAATAATTCTCATGATTTGAATAGTCCACTTAGCACTCATTGCACCGGTTGATGCTCATAGGGGTGAAGAAATGGGATTGAGACCAGCGAAATGAATCGCATAGCATCAATCATCACTTATGGGGATTGCACCCTGGTAACCGGGACTTCTCAGGTGGTCACCCATCCCAATATGCCTCTAGCCCAAGCGCGCTTAACTATGGATTTCCCCCCACAATCAAGCCCACTTAGCTTGCTACCCCATTTGCAAAAGCTTAGCAAGTATTGTGCCTTATGAACTATCCAGTTAGATATCCCTTCACTCTTATTATTTAAGCATAGAGGGGCTTCCATAGTGAAACATATTAGATATCATTTTCGAGATTAACTGCATAGTGTAAGTCATTAATCTATGACCCATATCCATGAGTATTAGTCACAACTGACCAATAATTCTCATGATTTGAATAGTCCACTTAGCACTCATTGCATCGGGTGATGCTCATAGGGGTGAAGAAGTGGGATTGAAACCAGCGAAATGAATCACATAGCATCAATCATCACTTCTGGGGCTTGCACCCTGGTAACCAGGACTTCCCAAGTGGTCACCCATCCCAAGATGCCTCTGGCTCGAGCGCGCTTAACTGTGGAGTTTCCCCCACAATCAAGCCCACTTAGCTTGCTACCCAATTTGCAAAATCTTAGCAAGTATTGTGCCTTATGAACTATCCAGTTAGAGCTCCCTTCACTCTTATTATTTAAGCATAGAGGGGTTTCCGTAGTGCAACATATTAGATATCATTTTCGGGATTAACTGCGTAGTGTAATTCATTAATCTATGACCGATATCCATGAGTATTAGTCACAACTGACCAATAATTCTCATGATTTGAATAGTCCACTTAGCACTCATTGCATCAGGTGAAGCTCACAAGGGTGAAGAAATGGGATTGAAACTAGCGAAATGAATCGCATAGCATCAATCATCACTTCTGGGGCTTGCACCCTAGTAACCAGGACTTACCAGGTGGTCACCCATCCCAAGATGCCTCTGGATCAAGTGCGCTTAACTGTGGATTTCCCCCCACAATCAAGCCCACTTAGCTTGCTACCCCACTTGCAAAACCTTAGAAAGTATTGTGCATTGTGAACTATCCAGTTAGAGCTCCCTTCACTCTTATTTTTTAAGCATAGAGGGGCTTCCGTGGTGCAACATATTAGATATCATTTTCAGGATTAACTGCGTAGTGTAAGTCATTAATCTATGACCCATATCCATGAGTATTAGTCACAACTAACCAATAATTCTCATGATTTGAATAGTCCACTTAGCACTCATTGCATCGGGTGATGCTCACAGGGGTGAAGAAATGGGATTGAAACCAGCGAAATGAATCGCATAGAATCAATCATCACTTCGGGGGCTTGCACCCTGGTAACCAGGACTTCCCAGGTGGTCACCCATCCCAAGATGCCTCTATCTCAAGCGCACTTAACTTTGGATTTTCCCCCACAATCAAGCCCACTTAGCTTTCTACCCCATTTGTAAAACCTTAGCAAGTATTGTGTCTTATGAACTATCCAATTATAGCTCCCTTCACTCTTATTATTTAAGCATAGAGGGGATTCCACAGTGCAACATATTAGATATCATTTTCGAGATTAACTGCGTAGTGTAAATCATTAATCTATGACCCATATCCATGAGCATTAGTCGCAACTAACCAATAATTCTCATGATTTGAATAGTCCACTTAGCACTCATTGCATTGGGTGATGCTCACAGGGGTGAAGAAATGGGATTGAAACCAGCGAAATGAATCGTATAGCATCAATCATCACTTACGGGGCTTGCACCCTAGTAACCAGGACTTCCCAGGTGGTCACCCATCCCAAGATGCCTCTGGCTCAATCGCGCTTAATGAAGGGAATAATGAAGGGAAAGGTGGATGAAAATAAGACATTTCTGAGGCCCAACATACCCCCCAACTCAACTTGTTGCATGTCCTCATGGAACCATGCATGGATATTCTGAAGAACTTTTGGAATTTAAACTATGGCTTTGATTGATGATGTCTTTTTAATAAGGAATGTTTCCAGGATTTGACATACAAGAGTAGCAGCATGTAAAATACATGTGTAACAGCATGGAATACATGTGTAACAACATGTGAAATTTCTTATGGTTGGTTCTTGTGTGATAACCATGAATACCAAATATGTTGGTTCTTGTGTGATAACCATGAATACCAAATATATTGGTTCTTGTCTTGCACTGTGGAAGCCCCTCTATGCTTAAATAATAAGAGTGAAGGGAGCTCTAACTAGATAGTTCATAATGCACAATACTTGCTAAGGTTTTGCAAATGGGGTAGCAAGCTAAGTGGGCTTGATTGTGGGGGAAAATCCACAGTTAAGCGCACTTGAGCCAGAGGCATATTGGGATGGGTGACCACCTGGGAAGTCCTGGTTACCAGGGTGCAAGCCCCAGAAGTGATGATTGATTCTATGTGATTCATTTCGTTGGTTTCAATCCCATTTCTTCACCCCTGTGAGCATCACCCGATGCAATGAGTGCTAAGTGGACTATTCAAATCATGAGAATTATTGGTCAGTTGCGACTAATACTCATGGATATGGGTCATAGATTAATGACTTACACTACGCAGTTAATCCCAAAAATGATATCTAATATGTTGCACTGTGAAATCCCCTCTATGCTTAAATGATATTGTTGTTCCATGTCATAGGTGAGCACTCTAATTTCGGGGCTTGTTGATAATATATTGGTTATGATACTTCATTTTGGTACTGGTTATGGTAACTATGGTATGTTATGACTATGTGTTTCGCTCTTTCTGCAATTTTGAAATGGGTTTTCCTCAATTAATATCAATGGTGTTTTGGTTGTGATGGGTTCTGGTTCTTGATGTGCCTACATAGTCGTAGGCCCTCTATTATATCTTTCCCTATTAAAAATTTTATGTTCGACCTGTGGGTGTTGTTTGTGACCCTGTGTGGTCTGAGGGAACTGTTGTTATGAATGAAATGGAGAAACAAGGTTTTGGTTCCCCCGGGTGTCGAACACGACCTAGTTTCAAATTATGTGATAGTTGGTTGGGTGAATGTGAGGCTTGGTTCTTTCTCTATGATTGGTTTTTGGATGGTGGAACTGTTGAATTTCCTCCCATAGTCTTAAATGTATATGAGGAAAAGAATTTTGTCGCACTTTGGATTCGACTGTGTCATAATTTGTAATGATGGTGTTAAATTTTTGGTTGTATAAACTCCATTAACTAATACTCTCTCCCTCCGGTCGAACCCGACCCTCTTTGGCTCGGTGGTTGTAAACACATGCTAGGGATTTAACTTGAGTTTGGATCTGATTGAACAGTGGGTAAACCTATTACTTGCATTGTTGGTTGTGTGTTACCTTTGAGGGTTGATTGGATTATGTTATTGCCATGTTTTTGGTCGATTTTTATTGGTGGATCACTAGTGAATAAATCCAATAGACCCTCAAACCCAGTCTATCACATGAGAAGCATTGCAGGGTTGACATTAACCTTATGTCCAATTGTGGTTTCCATAGGTTGCACTCCATCATGCCCTTAGTTGGTCTAATTTTTGTTACTAGAATCATTATGTTGTTAAGTAACATATGAAAATAAAATCCTCCAATTAAAAGGAAACAAATTTTGCAGTGAATGAAGATGGTTGTAATGGTTTTATTTCAACGCTATGATGTTAAACGTGCATAGTTGAAATAACCTATATGGTTGTATAATTCCTACATAAATTGGTTTATGTTAAATATTTTATAATGTTGAGTTAAATTAAACATAATAGGAATTTGAAGATTTTCAAGCTCTCCTTGTTATATAACATTTGGGTTATGTTATTTTATGTGGAAGTTAAATGGTTTGTATTGGTTATTTTTGGCCCTACCTATTGGTTGGAGTTATTTTGTATTGGATGTTAAATAGTTCCTTGCACCTTCACTCAAGTAATAGATATCTATGTAAAGGAAAATGAAATCTGGAAATTGTGGGGTTACAATTCTAAGGCTTCTTATATTTTTGGTTTTTTGGAACAGCTGGGTCTTGAGTTTGAATGTTGAACATAGATTTTTTTGGAATAATAAAAGTGATGATTTGAATATAATAAATGTTAATTCATCAACATAATAGTAACCATTTCATTCCCAACCATTATATCACGTTTTTCTTATTACAATCCCCTCACTTTCCCAGATACATTTAAATTTTCCATGTTTTGTTGTTGTGAATTTCATTACAATGAAATGGGTATTAAAAGGAAGAAGTTGGGCATTGATTGGTGTTTGGATGTTAGTGTGATTGTTTTCTGAAATTTATTGAACATTACTCGTGGTCTTCCTATCCATTAGACCACTTTACACTCATTACAATCACCCCATCTTCCCAATATCCCTGTTCACTCCTTGTTTGGACAACAATTGATTGGTGATTTATGGATGGATTGCATGTGCTTCTGTGGTAAATGATAAGAGCCAACGTTTAATTCTATTTAGGTAGAATTAATGCATGGATTTTTAAGAAATTTTCATGACATTTTTTGTACTATTACTTCAATATGATCTTTTTCAGCAGAGCTAGTAATGATAGAGCTAACATAGGCAGGGTAAATTGGCATAGGGGTCACAGAATACTTCGGTTATCTATACATTTTGATGTTGACCCCCAAGAATTGAACCATATTTTCCAGGATGTATTCTTCAACCTAGTAGGCCAAGGTATCCTCCAACCCTAACCTGAAAGACCATCATTCCAAGCACATCAAAACCTTTTTGGCATCCTAGTCCCTCCTCATGTATCAATGCAACCATAACTGCCCGCCAATGATGGTTGACAAGAGATTTTCCACCAGCCTATTGTTCACCACCACAGTTGGCCCACTACATCATTAGCATTACCCCCTCCATGACCAAAAAACCAAGTTTCCCAAGATGATCCTGTTGTCTCACCCGTGCAGTCATCACATGCCAGTAACATATTAAGAACATATGTCCCTGAGCCTATGCAGGATAAGGGAAAAGGAATAGCCACTCACTTAAGCTCATCCAAAGATTTTTCCAAGTCAATTTCCTCCCGTCTTCATATTAAGGATGATTGTTCTCATGTTGTTAGTGAAATTCAGCCTCAAAGCTCTAACCAGCCAAAGGATGCCACAAAAAAATAAAAAGGGGATAGTAGTGACAAGAGGCCTAATACCTCACATAGTAAATATGGATTTTGATTATTGAGGTTGTTTTATATGTTGAAGACAATATTTTTATTTTGATAAAGTTTTGAAAAACAAGCATATATTTGACATCGTTTTGGACAACAACATTCACTTGAGAATTTTTTATTGGACAACTTGGAAATGATGTTATTTTTTGGGGACACGATTATATTACATTCTACTGATATTTATTATTTGAGTATATACATATGAAAAAGGAGTTACAAGGGGATGTTTTGAATTAAATGATTTGGCTATTTGTTATTATAAAAGGAAATAAATGGGCATCACAAGGGGTCCCACCTATTTAGGTTATTATTTAAGACCCTTATTTAAATATTATTATTATTATTTATTTGTCTCAAACTAATTAGATAAGTTAATTTAACTTAACTAAAGAAAGGTAGTTCAACTACCATAACTTATTGAGGAAGAATAAAATCTCAATAAAATGAAGAGAAAAAAGGGAGAATAGAAGGATAACTACAACCATGAGGTTTTCTCTATACTAGTTAGATACTTTCAACTTTCATTCATTCTAAGTTTACTAGAAAGCTTAATATTCTTGATGACAATAGGGTCTTATTGAAGGCAACAAGATTCAAAAACCGAATCACATATTTCAACAATTTTTTTAAAGGTGTGTGATTTATCTTGGATAGTCTGTGTATTTTTGTTTATGCATGAATTGAGTTTCATGACTGCTAAAGAATATCTTGCAGAGTCAAGTGACAACATTTTGTAGCATGATGATCCATATATTTGGCTTCATTTTTCTTCTTGATTGTTAGAGTCTTTTTGTATGGTTCCCATCGAAGGATTCTAAATTTGATTTTGGTCCCTACCCTCACAGGGGTTTGTAGAGAGAACTTGGTTTTGTATCTCAGAATGAAATAAATGAAAAATATGATTACTGTTTCAGTATCACACATGTGTTTTAATGATTTGGTTCATTCTTTTGCTTCGATATCCATATACACATTTGTATAATTTATATACACATTCATGTAACTTTGTTTAAGTTTTACTTCTTTTGCATTGATATATACAACACATAAAAACCAGCCTCGGTCCTCTGTAATTAATACTTGTGGATTAAGCGATTTGTTTTTAGGATATAACTCTAGGTAACATTCCAAACTATCTTGTCTTAGCCTAGCAAGATCTGAAAATGCTTGAGTAAGGTCTTACATACCTTTTCCTCGTCATTTATTTGGCGGCCATACTAGGGAGATCTTCCATATCTCTCTGGTTTATTGTATTCACTCTTATCTTTAAATTTTTTTATTTTGTTTAAATACTCCTTGATTGTTTTTTCCATGACAATACCTGTTACAAGACAACCCGATATTGGAAACGGTCTTAACGACCAAACTAGCATTGCCTTAACCTTGTTTAACCCTATTTTAGAGACTTCTAGTACTCATGTTGAACTTGAACACTCTTGGGAAGTAGTTGAAAGAGATATAAGTATCCATGAAAACTGGGAATCCAGGCAAAGACAACCCAAAAATAAGCAATTACCTCTCTTTTCCTAAGTCCTTTGTTTTTATTTTCATGTCCTCAAATCCTTGTATCTCTCTCTCGAAGAGGATTGTCCCATGAAGCTACTCCTATTTTTGAAATAGGAAGGAGTAAAGTCATTCTTTCGACTCAAGAAAGTGCTCTAAGGAGAACTTTCTCAAATTTTGTTAGTTCACCTTCATCACCTATACCTATTACCTTCAACATGACATATGGAAGTAGTGGTAGTGGAACTGGAGGTGCCTCCTCCTCCCAACCTTCTGCTTCATTATCAATTGGTAGTATATGCAATCATAATATCCATGTCCAATCCACTACCAATCCTACTAAAGTGATAAATAAATATGGGATTTTCCAGTTTGAAGAAGATGCTACAACCACTCCATGGCACATGTCTTCTCCCTTGAATCTAGCACCCGTTACACATCCATTACCAAAGTTTAAGGAGCATCTTATTAATTTCTCAAGGAATAATATTGTTTCTACAAATGAACACTCGGTAGCATTTTCCAATGCTTTTCATAACATTGGGGCCAATGATAACAACACTTGCATGCGCTTATTTGTCAATTCCCTTGAAGGGAAAGTTGCATCATATTTTTTTGACCTCCCAAAATTCTTTCCACATTGGAAGAATTTGTTTATTGGTTCAAGTCGACTTATGGACAGTCCAAAATTCTGGTAGAGTAGTTAAGGGAATACAATAATATCACTTATAAATATGGTGAAACCATTAATTATTTTAACCTTCGGTTCACCAAGTGATATAGTCAAATTCACGAACTAATCTATCTGCAAAATCAAGCCTCTTTCATGCATTATTATAATGTGTTTCCTTCCCCTTATCATCATAGACTCGAAGAAAAGAATATTGACAATATTGGTTCCGCTCTTCATACTTTCCTAGAATATGAGGCGCAACTCACAAGATCGGGTCTCCCTAAAGGGGACTCAGTCAAGAAAACATATATGTTTTCCCTCGTACAACTTGTGCAAGATATGAACAATAGGATGATAGCCTACGAATGAAAGGGAAGTGTTTCTTCACCGACCCCTGTCGCATCTTTTTCTTCCTCAATTCCATTTAAGAATACTAATGAAAATACTTTTAATTCAAAGGCCAGTATGTCTCAAAGTTGATGTAACTTATGTGAAGAAAATCATGAAGAAAGTACTTGTAAAGTTAAGAAAAATGCCAGAGATAATATCTTTGGCAAAAGGTCGGATATCACAATCGCAGT
This sequence comes from Picea engelmannii, assembly GCA_009831015.1. Classification (NCBI taxonomy): domain Eukaryota; kingdom Viridiplantae; phylum Streptophyta; class Pinopsida; order Pinales; family Pinaceae; genus Picea; species Picea engelmannii. Next base: position 228,587 of record ML798441.1, on the reverse strand, counting down.
TCTAGATTGGGACAACCCTAAAGATGTCATGATAATCAATACTAGGAACAAATATTACATCGCCAAGGAATAATATGACCCTCCTCATACTTCTTCCACGCCAAGCACGTCTTCTCAGACCACTGATACACAAGTTGTCAAAGTTTCAGATGGCAGGGGAGTCTGAAATAATTATGTGTCGTTGATTTTATTTGTTTTGGGATGGGATATATGGAATACGGGAGCTAATTTTTAATGTTTTTGTATTTTGTTTTAATTTTTTATTTATTTATTTTTGTTTTATATGTATTTTTTATTATTTGTTTTGTTTTTACGTGTTTTGTCTTTTCTTTGTTTTTTTTTATATGTATTTCTGTTTTATTTTTAGTTTTTAAATTTTTATAATGTTTTGGTTCTTGTTTTATATATATTTTTATTTAATTAATTTTGTTTTTATTGTTTTCATTTTTGTTTGTTTTAATTTTTATTTGTTTTTGTTTTAATTTTTTTTTTTTTTTT
>ML798441.1:215977-228026 GCA_009831015.1 Picea engelmannii | reverse complement strand
TTAATTTGTTTTAATGTTTTTTTTTTAGTTTCTTTTTATTTGTATTAAACTAATGTTTATTTATTTTTTTAATAATTTATTATTAACATTATTCAAAATTAATTATTTATTTATTAAAATAATTATGTATTAATTATTTTAATTTATCATTAAAACTATTACTTATTACCCTAATTTAATTACTAACTTGCTAACCTAAATTACTAATTATTAATCCTTAATAATGTTCACTAATACTTATTAACTTATTGTTTTTCATTTACCCTAGGCTTGTCTAACATTAATTTTGTGCAGGGATGAAATTAGCGTCGGGGTGGGGGCGATGAAGTGGATGGTGTAATGGAATGAATGGTGGATGTGATGTGGCCCATAATATGAATGGATAGTGGAGTGAGTGGCGTAGAAATGAATGAAGGATTGGGTAAAATGGATGGCGGGAGAGGCAAAATTATCCAGGGAAGCCAACAAGCTAGGAGATTTTGTCATGAGAGCAATAATAGATAGAAACTGAATAATCAGATTTCCTATAATTTATAGGACCCTAACAGAAGGTAATGGATCCGACATTATTCTGTATTCCCCTATAGGTAAATTCACAATTTCTCTTATAGGTTAGAGTTTTCTTGCACGGACAACATTACTGAGTTTGAGGACTTATTGTTAGGAATCGAAAATGCATATAACCTTGGTTGTGGCCACTTTATAGTCTTTGGTGATTTTGAACTTGTTGTGAACCTTGTACATAATATTTGTTCACCTAGAGACACGTTGCTTAAAAGTTATACCCAAATTTTTTGTATGCTCATTTCAAACCTGTTATCATTTAACATCACTCATGTTAAGTGAGAACTCAATTCAATGGCTAATAGGTTAGTGGTGTTTGCAACATCTCCTACCCAACATATTTTACCTCAACGACCAGATTGTACGTTCCAATATCTATATCATCCTCATATCCCTGATAACATGGAATCATGGCAGGTGTTCCTGAGTGATGAAGGAATTTGCACTTTCATACAAAATGAACCATTTAGGCCAATGAAAATCATATCCATTGAAGATGATAAATTCCTAAAAGTCTTGACTCCTCTCAAAAGTTCATTTTCGTCGAGTGATGTGAGAAAAAAAGAGATACATAAGGAAGAGGAGTCAAAGATTAAAGTGGGTGATATCAATTCCTCGAACCTTGGGACACCAGAATCCCTAAATATTTTCAAACTAGGTGCCCAATATTTTGACGAAGAAAAAGTGAAATTCATAGGACTACTCCATGAATTTCAAGATGTTTTTGCATGGTCATACGAGGATCTTCGTTGTTTTGATCTTGGTCTCATACAACATTCCATTCCTATCAAGGAAGGGATAAAACCAGTTAGGAAAAAACAAATACCTATTAACCCTGCACTCGAAGCCACTATTAGGAAGAGTTGGAAAAACTATTGAAAGATGGTATAATATTTCCAGTTAAGTATTCCGAGTGGGTTTCAAATTCAGTACCTATTCGAAAGACTATTAGTCAGATCAGATTATGCATCGATTTTCGCACATTGAATAGAGAGAGTGTTAAAGATCATTTTCCTCTCCCTAATATGGAAATGATTTTACAACAAGTTGCAAGGTCACAAATGATGTCCTTACTTGATGGCTTTTCTGGCTATAATCAAATCACGGTGAAGAGGACTAATAGATATAATACTAAATTTACTACACGATGGGGCACATTTGCTTATGAACGTATACCTTTTGGATTTTCTAATGCAGGTGTCACATTTCAAAGAGCTATGTAGATATATTTTGATGATCTGATAGGTAAAATTATCCAAGTTTATCTCGATGATTTGACTATTTATTCAAAGAACTGGTTGGATCATTAATCTCTTATGCATTGCAGAAAATTTGGCATTTCTTTAAATCCCTCCAAGTTTATTTTTTGGTGTCACTAAGGGAAAGCTCCTTGGTCATATTTTTTCTGATTAAGGAATAAGCATTGACCCTGAAATAATTACTGCAATTATAAACCTTCCTTCCCCCACCTCCAAGAAAGTTGTTCAAGATTTCATGGGAATTATCAATTTTTTCTATAGGTTTGTTCTTGATTTTGTTGTCAAGGTTAAACCAATTCATAATATTTTGAAGAAATATCATTCTTTTTCTTAGACAGGTGATGTCAAAAAATGATTTCCTTTGGATTAAGAAAGTAATCAGTTCTACATCAGTCTTGGTGAAACCGAATTTCAAGAAATATTTTATTATATATACCAATGCCACTAAGGAAGCAATTTATGTTATTTTCTTACTTAATGATGATCAAAACAAAAAAAAACATGTAGCATACATGAGCATGATTTTATCAGATGATAAAATCAAATACTGTTATATTGAAAAATATGGTTTTTCTCTTGTTAAGGCTATAAAAAAAAAAAAATCCACTTTATTTTAGGAAAACATATGCATGTAAGAGTCCCTTTTCATGTTGTCGAGTTTCTTCTCTCACAAACTTATCTTTCAAGAAAACTTGCACATTGACTTTCCAAAATTCAAGAGCATGATTTAACCATCATGAATTCAAAAATGATCAAGGGATGAGACCTAGCCCTTCACTTAGCTCAACACCCTGAACTAAGTGAAGAACTTGATGATCATGATAATCCTCTTTCAACTCTATTCTATATTGAAAATAAAAATATTTCTATAGATGAACATCCTTGGTAAAAAAATCCGGTGTATTACTTGCAACATCAAAGATGCCCAGATAACTTGGATCCTCACTAGAGAAGAAGTCTTTGCCTCGAATATTCCAAGTATATCATTTTGGGATACTTCTTGTTTAGAAGGTCTGTTGATGGTTTATTACTTCGATGTGTGAATGATGAAGAAGCACATAAATTGTTACAGGAACTTCGTGGATCATCAGTTTATGTCATTCACGTTAGTGGCCATTTTTCTGCTAAAGCTATTGCCTTCAAAATTATAAGAAATGGTTACTATTGGCCTTCGATATTTCAAGATTCCTACAAATTTGCAAGATCTTGTGATAAATTCCAAAAATTTGTTGGGAAAGAATGTCTTTCTGCCATGCCTTTACAACTTGTCCTCCCAGATTTCCCTTTCTCTAAATGGGGCGTACACTTTATTAGTCCTATCAATCCTTTATCTTCTGCAAGACATATTTTTATTTTGATAGCTACAGACTACTTTACTAAGTGGACTGAGCATGTCCCTCTTAAGCATGCATAGGATGAGCAGGTAATTTATTTCCTAGAAACTAATATCTTTTCCATATTTGGTATTCCACTAGAGATCATTACGGATAATGGCCCAGCCTTGATTTCTGCAAAGTTAAATGGATTTCGTGTTAAGTTAGGGGTCAAACATTTCACTTCATCATCCTATTACCCAGAAAGAAATGGACAAGTTGAGTCCACTAACAAAAACCTGGTTAGGATCATCAAGAAGACCATAGGGGATAAACATCCCTAGTGGCACACACTTCTCACTTATTCTATCTAGGAAAATCGCACTACTACCAAGACAAACACATGTTTTAATCCCTTCCTTCTCACATATGGCCAAGAGGATATTCTTGCTACTAAGCTAGAGCTTTCCTCTTTACGACTGATGTTACAAATTGAAAGATTAAATTCTTCCAATGTTCCCCAAAGTATAAATGCATTATTAGCTATGGAAGAACAAAGGAATGTTTCCTTAGAGAACATAAAGAGAAGGCGAAAAACTTTGAAAAAACATTTTAAAAGACGAGCAAAAGATGATGAATTCAAGATCGACGAAAATGTCCTACTATGGGCAGGGATGATTTTAGGGGATAAGTTTCACTCATGGGATAATTTTCCATGGTTTTTCCCAATAACAGATTTGCTATTCTAAAAATTATTGGCCCAAATTCTATAAGATAAAATTATTTTACCTTAAAAATTGCCAAAATTAGTTTCAAACTATTTAAAATCCTTAGAAATTTGAATATTTTTACAAAAATATCACCAAACATTTTATAGTTGACATATGAAGGATTAGTAATATTTTCCAAGGTTTCTACATTTTAAAATAAATTTCCATCCTTAAAATCATCCCTGACTATGGGACTCAACTCATGTTGAGAGAGGAAGACACTCAAAGTTCTAGAAACTATGGCTAGGTCCTTTTAGAATCACTTTTGTCCTAGGTGAAAACTCATATCTTTTAAAGGATTTGGAAGAGAGATTGTTCTATTAAAACTCTAATGGTTCCCACTTGAAACTTAATGTGGAACCAGTCTGATAATTAACGCTCATTTGAAATGACTTATGTATATAGTCTTTTGTTTTACTCTTTTCTCTTTTTTACTTTGGTTTGTTGAGTTTTTAATTTTTATTGTTTTTTTTTTAATTTATCAGAAATAAGGTTTGGATAAGTTTTGCCATAATAATTTCATTTTGTAAGTATTGTTTATCAATAATAAATAATTTATACACAGTTTTCATGATGTACCCCTTTTAGACATCACTGAAATTTCTCTTTGCTTTCAACTTTGTTGTAGGATAGTTGATTTTTCCTTCTTCCCTATTTCTACTTTCCCTTTCTTCCTTTCATCCTGAGATTCAAAGAGAATACCAGAAAGTTTCTCTTTAAAAGATTTAATAAGTATTATATGTTACCTATTGTTCGAATGTTATGCATACATCACCAAACCCCCTCATATGTACCACTTTCCATAAGTTATTCCCAAAATCTTGCCTAGTTATTTCCCTTAAACCATATTTTCCCCCCTATTGCATAACTATTATTTTTCAACAGCTTTTCTATCATCTACTGGACTGTGAAACTAGACATACTGAGTTCTAAATCTATTAGAAACATATTTCCCTGTGGAGTCGCCAGTTTGTTGAAGACCAAAAGCGCAATGTAATACTCATGCTTGCAAATGGGTTGCAATGCCTTACTATTTATATACATATACTAAATAATAGCTATATAGGTGGGACCTCCTTGTTTGAATCATGATGAAGAAGAAACGTTGCTCTAATTTTCATTCATGATTATTTTACTAAGCATTTGCAGTTTGAGAAAACACAAAAATTCGAATAAGTTTTTCATATGAAATCAATGATTATAATGGATGACAATTTAAAAGACAAAAGAAACTGATAATCACTTCACTCAAAACTACTATACATCTGCTCTAGCATATGGTAAAGTTTCAAGCTTCAACTCTCACATACATTTTTCATGGTTATGATGGTGGACAATAGTTATGTTATTATTTTGAGGGAAAATCGATCCTTGCAATTTGAGATTTGTTAGACACATGGTATTATGATCATATTATATGTTACTTATGATACATTTTAATGTGGGTGATGTGGTGATCCCCTTGTTCTAGCAATGGATATGAAGTATGGTGTTAAGGTTGCATACAAGAAGGTGGTAAAACATTGTTTAATTTGGAAAATTGTGGCCTATTATATGGTTTGTTATGCTAATGTTTCGGGGGCAGTGTATGACGTGCTTGTACTTGGGTTGGTGGTCATTTATGTTGGAAACAACATGAAATTACTGCACGTCACTCCAACCATACCCACAAGGCCGCCACCCTCCTTGGTTCACATTGTGTTTGTCTTGGCCTATGGTTACTCTATGTTTCTCAGATTTTGGAGAAAATAATAGAGTCGTTAGTTTTCCTTTGTGTTTTCCACAACATGTATGAGTTTCTTGTCTTCCATTCATTATGCACTCTTATCCAAGGTAGAATAGATGGTTTTATCTTATATGTTTCTTGTTGGGTTCTTTCTTTCTAAATTTACAGTGGCGAATATGTTTGCTCTATCTGTGCAAGTTGGTTGGCATGTTGTAAATGGTTTATGGTTCCTTTCGGTTGAATTTCTATGGTATGGTTGTGCAAATGATATTGTTGTTCCCTGTCATAGTTGAGCACTCTAGTTTTGGGGTTTGTTGATAATAGATTGGTTATGATACTCCATTTTTGGAATTGGTTATGATAACTATGGTATGTTATGACTCTTTGTTTCATTCCTTCTACAATTTCGAAATGGGTTTACCTCCATTAATAGCAATGATGTTTTGGTTGTGATGGGTTTTGTTTCTTGATATTCCTACATAGTCATAGGCCCTCTGTTATATCTTTCCCTATTAAAATTTTTATGTTCAGCCTGTGGATGTTGTTTATGACCCTATGTGGTATGAGGGAACTGTTGTTATGAATGAAATGGAGAAACAAGGTTTTGGTTCCCCCCAGGTGCCGACCACGACCTAGCCTGAAGTTATGTGATAGTTGGTTAGGTGAATGTGAGGATTGGTTCTTGTTATATGATTGTTTTTTGGATGGTGGCACTAAACATAGTTACCAACTTAATGAGAACTGTGACCTCAAAACGATAAATCTGGCCCAAAAAACCCATATTTTTGCATTAAAAAAAAATCAAAATCAACCCCCAAATCAAAAAGTGGTGCTACCGGTAGCACCATTTTTTTAAATGGGGTCAAAATTACAACCCTTTTCAAACTTGGCCTTCAAAATGCAGACAGTAGCTCAGAAAAACCTTAAAATCAACACCTAAAAAAATATGTTTTTTAATTTTTTTTTCTTTTCAAAATGTCAAAATTTGAGATCATTTGAAATCGTATTTTTATCACTCGGTACCATTAAAACCAAAACCTCAAAATCAACCATCAAATTGAAAAGTACTGCTACCGGTAGCACGCATTCTAAAATCGGGGTATGAAAATGACATATTTTTGTAATGTGGTAAACGAACTCATCATTACTATAAACAAAATCATAAAATCAACCCCTAAATGTTTACTTTTTAAATCTTATTATCACACAAAGCACAAGGTAATACATAATGCCATAAAAATACCACAATATACTTTAAAAATTCAATATCACTTTTTAATATTTTTTTTACTTATAATAATAAAAAAGTAAATACAATTTACATTGATTGAAACATAAATAATTTCTTAAAAGTTTTGTTATATTGTCCATATTCAAAACATATGAGCTAAGAAATTTTATTGTATTATCCATAATAAAAAAACATATCATTCATAAAATATAACAAAAGATTCACAACTTCATGTAAGATCATATGTAAATTCAATGTTTATTTCTACTTACCATACAAACATCATATGGATAAAAAATGCATAAAATGTTTCATACACTTATTCAGATTGACTCATGGTTTCTGAAATACCATTAGATTCTACATTGTCTTCAAATGAATGTTTGGATGAAGATGTAGATGATCCATACTCTTCTCTATTTTCGATGAATTCACCATCTGATCTACATGCATGCCCAACATTTTAGATGTCAAATGCCTTTTAGATCTACGACTAGGTTCACTAGACTCCCACCTTGCATTTATTTATTGTGGAAGAAACCTCTTGATAATATTTGTTGTCTTGGAGTGAAGAGTTCATCTCTTTGTCAAATTGAATTCATAAACAATTATGTCAACATCATCTAATTTTAAGAGGTCAATGTGATGATGAGTTGTATTTTGACCCTTTATTTTTCTCTTTATATTGGCATGTTTCTCAAACAACATCTATGGCTTGTACACACCATTGAATGGGTGTGTACTTGTTGCATACCAATGCACTTCAATTGTAATAACATCATCATTTTCTTTCTCAATATTTATAGCCTTTCCTATCCAGAACGGATAACCATGTGGATATTCAGTCGCTAAAACTACAGTCATGCTACCCTCCTTAATATTTTGTACTCAACCTCTGTAAAGGTATTCCATGGCTTCACATTGTGCGCGTGACCTTCATGAAACAAAATATATTTATCTTTCCTCTGCTTGTGTAAACTCAATAGCACCTTGAGATTCTTGTTGAACTTCAACAATGTTTGTTTCTTTAGATTCGTTTGGCATATTTTGTGGCCAATGAAATGGAGTCCTCAATATTGTATCTTCATTTGTTGAGATTGAAATTATGCCACTTTGACTATTGAAAAAAGACTCCCACCAAACAGAATCAACAACATCAAAGTACTCATATGTATCCTTAATGGACTTTTTTATTTCTTCCAGGCATTCAAAATAATCTACAACTTTATTACACCTCTGTGCATTATGGATTTTCGCAACTGATTGTAAAAATAATAACTTTGATGCAAAAATTGGACGATATGGAATGAACTTCAAAAACGATAAACCCAATGAAGGCCCCATTCTGTAGTAGTTGACTACTGCTTTCCCCATATAAGTGTTTTCCCATAAAAAAAATTGAAACAAAATTGATGTTGGAAGATAATGTCATTATGTTGCTCAATACATTTTTCTTCACGATGCGATCCCTGAATAAATCTCTGGATGTCAACGGTTTCTTCTAATATATGAAAAACAGGCTCTGGAATGTATGCTTTCTTAATACATTCAATCAATGATGGTAGACTTCCAACATTTTTCCTCTTCAATGTTACTAAAAAACTATTGAACATTTGATCAATATGATCATGAATCTGTCCAAAAAGAAGGAAATCAACTTTCACCTTTTGAAAGATTCTCATTTCAACAAGCATGCTTATATATCCAAACACAATTTGATTTTTATTTTCACGACTAGTGTTTTCCAACTGTAGATAGAGAACTCGAGGAAGATTTCCATACCAATGAGTGAGCACATGATGAATTATGGTGATGGTCATATTTTCATCATTATGAATATTTGGAGTTGTGAAGTAAACCCTTGGACACATTTTTCCATTGAAAACCATACAACCAACCAAGTGAAATTGAATGAAATTATCTTCCTGTAAATTTTTGGGTGTACTGACAAAATGTGGTAGAAGTGTTTTCTTCTGGTCCATGCCATCAATTATCATACCTAAATATTTTTTTAGAGCATCATAACACTTCTTTCGATGTTAGTACAACATTTTTTCTTTCACTTGATTGTTGATTCTGATGTTCTTAAAGTTCTTTGACTATGGAATCTGCACATGACATAAAATGAAAATATTGATCATATGTTTTCATAGTTGATAACTATTCAATTTAAAAAAAAAAAAAATAGTAAATGCATACTTCTTTCTAGCCCTTCAGATTTATCTCTTCTTGATTTAAGAGTAGCACATATACTACAAATCTTCATCCTTGACTTATTAGGAATATGGACATTGTTGAATTGTTTCTTCCATATTCTTGTAAATATGCATATGTAATAAAATTACCATTTCCTTCAATACCTTCAGCATATCCTTTGTACAAGTTGTAGATTTCCCTTCTTGAAAAATTATCTGGAATATCTATTGTGTCTCTATTTGGCATACACTCTCCATGCTTGGAAAATAAATCACACATCCATGACAATGTAGTGTTTGTGAATGGCCCACTCTCTCATCCATGATGTACCTTTGAATAAAATGATGGATCTTTTTCCAACCTTGTCTGGATTCTTGATAGATGAAGATTACCAATTGAGCGAATTTTTTTGAAAGCCTTTCTGCAAAGTAAAATATTCCCAATGTGATAATCATATCTTGTATTGGTGGATAACATGCACCCGATCAAATATGATTTTTCCATGCTCTTATTCATTGACAAATATGTCTTCCTTTTATTCAAGGCATACAAGTAGTCCATGATTTTCAAATAATTCTTTTGACAACATTCACTAGAAGTCAGTTCACTTATGGAAATTGATTTAGTGAGAAATTATTTCCTAGACCTTGTATAACTAGAATGATTTGGATTGATATAAAAAGGTTTAATCCTGGTCCTAGACACAATATTTCTTTGCAATGTCTCCACTATTTCATCATCCTCACTAAAAAAAAAATCCTTATCACCACAAGGAGTTGTTGATACTGAGAGGGGGGTGAAATAGTATCAAGTAAAATTTAAAACCTTTTTCAACTTATACTTAAACCATTCAATTATATCCAATGAGAAATGAACAATAGTATAAGAGTTACACCAATACACCATAATACACCATGCACAATATATGAGAAATAATCAATAGTTTGTGTTCAAGGGAAGTAATGACTTCCAAAGGTAGCTACAGCTTCCAAATGTAAAGGGAGGGATAAACCTCCAAGAGGAAGATACAATCCTCCAATATCAAGAGAGAGTTGAACTCTCCATCCTTGCCCCTTCCTTCCACCCAAGAATATATGAGAGATAATAAAAATTTACATTAAATCATCACCATCAACCAATCATCACATAGAACCTGATAATGCTTCTTGAGACTTCTTCAATTTATACAATTCTTCAATTCTTGGAGTAATTTGATCCTGTAGATAATATTACTCAATGTATTCTCTGAAACTCCTCCAATTTTCACTCCTTGAATCCTCCCCAAAAAGAGGTTATAGAAAGAATGGTAGACTTTATTCAATTCTATTCTATTCAGGAGAGTGAACTTGCACATAATTCCCCACGCTCAACAATTAACATCTGATTCTGAAACTAGCACACAAGAAACTAAAGTTTGTACTATTTCCAATGAAATTTGTCCCACTTCATTTGGATTCTCTATGAAGAAGTTATGACTATTTTACCCACAACACCAGTTTATTGACTAGCTTCAGGACTTGTCACAAACCCTATCTTCCACAGAGTGTATCTCCATAATTATAGTGAATCAAGTGCTGAAATTTTTACCAGAGGTACCTTGATATGTTCTCTCAATACCATATCTATTTCACCATCTAAATAGTTCTATAAAAAATGTTATAGAAAAAATGGTAAGATGACCTGAAAATAACATACCTTAGAACACATCACCAAAAGACTTCATCCTCCCTTGAAATCCGGCCTTCTTTACTTTTTTTTCCTCTGAAATTCAACTTGTATCAAATGAACGTATAATGATGTTTATTTATACCATTTATGTCACTTCCTTTTAACATTATGTCCGACTTGAAACTTTCTTATTTTGTAATTCTTTTCTTTAATTATCTTCAGGGCCTACATGTACTTCCTTCTTCAATTCACTTTGTCATCTTCAAAAATTAATTTCTCCTCAACCATAAGGATCCACGTGACGTGCCACATACCATCAGAAACAACATGATTTATACTATCCATTCATGGGTGTTGTATATGCATGTGCATTGTCCTTCATGTCCAAATACCTTTATCAATCTTGCGGTCCAAAACCCATGACTAGGGTTGACATCAATGACAACAACCAATCTTCCAACAATCTCCCCGTTTGTCATTGATGGCAACACTCATGCTCCCCCTATCATCATGATCCAAATTTCTCTCCCCCTTTGACATCAATGGCAAAGGTTAGGGCTTCTCCCCCTGAGTTTAATGGGAAAATGTAACTCTCTTATTTGGGGCTACTCCCCCTGAACATGTGGCACTCAATAATACTTCATCCTTATTTTTGGTCTTTGGGACATTTTCTTCCGTAGAATCCTTTTGTGTGGCTTATGTTTTCTCTCTCTTCTTTATGTATAGGATGTATATGTTGTTCGGTCTTCTTTTTGCAGTTGCAACCAATCTTCTTGAGTTATTTTCTTTGATTTTACATTTTCGGGAACCAAACGTAAGAGTGTATCCTTGATCACACATTTTACTAACACTGAGTAGATTATGATTCAATTCTTCAACCAATAGAACATTCTTTTATTTTACATTTTTTCTTCCAAGCTCTACTACACCTTCTCCAAGTATTTTGGCAGATAAGTCATCTCCAAATGCAACATTGCCACCCTTTCTCTTCAAGCTGATGAATTTGTCTTAATCTTCGGTCCTGTGTGAAGAACATCCACTGTCTATGTACCATTCATCTTCTTCTTTACATTCTTCAGCGATCAATGCTATTCGAAAATCTTCATTGTTTGGAATCTCTTTCCTTCTCCATATTGTGGTTGGCATAGGGACATCTTCATTCATATATCCGCAATCTCATGCTTTGTGACCAAGATAATTGCATTTGTAGCATACAATATTTTTTTCCATCAACGGGTAAAATGAATTATAACTTTTGTTGACAAATCCATGATTATTTCCATATCTTCTATTTACACCATTCATGTTTCTTGCGTATTTGT
>ML798441.1:183126-196717 GCA_009831015.1 Picea engelmannii | reverse complement strand
CCCCTCCCAAAATATTCCCCAAAATTTCACCCTCAAATTTTTCCCTCCAAAATTTTCCCCAATTTTTTTCACTTATTTTCCCTTAAAAATTAAAAAACTATTTTTACTCTTTTATTTTGTTATTTACATGTTAAATACAATATTTATCATGTTTATTTATTTATCTCACATTTATTAAACATATTTATGATCCATATAATTTTAAGTATATATGTAGACAATATACCTAATTTTTATTTATCCCACATTCGTTATACTAATAGTAATTTATATCATATGTGTTATATATACACAGTCTTGTTTTATCCTTTTATATTGTGTTAATCTTGGGCAGTATTTGTTAAAGGCTTTGGAGCAAGCTACAAGGAAGAAACATCGAGAATACATCCAGGAAGAATCTAGCATTTCAGAGGTTAGTTATTTTTTAAATTCTTACAATTTACTAAAACAACAATTATAAGATTATCTTTGAATCACATAATATTTTTTCATGCGAAAATTAAAAAACCTTAAATTTATTTAGATGTTGTCTACTTTTATCTAAAAAATACCCAACTTTTTAAAAAAAGTGAGACTTTTTTCAAAAAATCTTAACAAAATCCTTAAGATATTTAAAAAAAAAAAAAAGTTAAATTTAGGTATAGTTTTTAAATCGTTTTTTAGCTTTTTTATTGTTTTTTACTTAAATTTTATTAGTTTTGGCCCATGGTGGTCACTGGGCAATGTCTGTGCCTTAGTCGCGGGGGGGTTGGGGCGATGCCCGACATCGCCCTAGCCCGGCTTGGCCACAGGGTTGGCCCCTCGTGGCCAAGTCACGGTCCACAGTCCTGGCATAAGCCCATTAAGTCCATGGGTCAATTTGATTTACATATGGGTAAAACAAAATTGAATTTTTTTTAAATTAGTTTATATATTCAATATTTTGTTTTTAGTTTATTGTAATATGAAAGGCCTAATTTTTTTATTTTTTTTTATCTTAATATAGGAAAATGGCAGGAAAGAGATTGTCTATGAATATATTTGGATCACGACCTGTAAAAACGACATCCAAAAATGCAACTGGAACATCCATGAATGTTAGGCAACAAAATGATAGCTTAACACCTGAGTTATCAAAGGCAATGAAGAATGTTAGAGAGTGGAAATATGTGGAAGGTGAAAACAAATAGAAATATTCTTGGTTTGTTAAAGACAAGCAAGGAAACAATGCAAATCATATATATTTGTATTGTGTTGAAGTAGAACATGTGCAAGGAAATTATCAGGCACTTGGATTGTTACGAGATATATGTTTGGTGCCATCCACATCTATTGTTTATGCACTTGTCAAACAAGGGAGAACTTATATCAAGTTTAGAGATTGTTTCAAATTGAGCAATTATAACAAGAATGAATGTTTTTCAGAATTATTTGCATCCATCGTTGATGACATTGAGAAAGGAAATGTAAGTTTTTTATTTCTATTTTTGTGTCGTTTATTATTTTTAGTATCATGGTAATGATTTAATTTTATTTTTACAAGATTTTGTTGAATGACTTTCACATATGTTAGTGCGGATTTACTCTACAGAGAATGATATCATGCATGTCATCAACGTTTTTCATATTGAAAAGACACAAGAAGAAAGGAAAAAGAAGCATAAAGTAATGGAGGTTGAACCTACAAGAGTAGACATAGAAGCACATGAAAGAAGAAAGAAAAATCCTCATTCTATAAATCTTAAAAGGGTTACATTTGAAAATGAGGAAACTCCAAATGAATATTTTTTTGAGATTGGTCCCAATGAGGTTATCACTCCTTCTCACAAAAAGAACAAACAATATAAATGCAAAAGAGCGATGGTTGATGATGAGTCTATTCCTATTGATTATGAAGAAATCATTGATTTAGATGAAACACATTTAAATCATAAGAGGAAGAAAACAAATGTTGATAATGTTCAAGAAGCCATCATTAGCTCAGAGTATTATAGTGAAAGTCCTAAAGGTAGCAAAGAAATAATAAAACCAGGTGTTGATATAGAGGATTGTATTATGAAAACAACACAAAATTCCATTCGAAATAGAATGAGGATGACAAACTTAGTTGATGATGGCCACACATTTCAGTTGAATGTGAAACAACTTTATAAACCCATAGAAGGGTAGGAAAAATATCAAATTAGAAAACCACATCACTTGCATATTCACAATTTGAAAGCATTGATTAGGTACAATCCATATGCACATGTGGTTGACTACCTAGTTCTTGTTGACCCAATGGAAGTTCCTATGAGGGAATAATTTGATAGATCAAAATGTTTTGCCTACAAATATTATTTGATTGGAGCAAATCATTCTACAGAGGCTAGAAGAGAATTGATGCAAGAATATCCCAGTAATCCTCTTTTTGAGATAGTCAAATGCATAATTTATGTCATTTTAATAGATTCATAAGAAACATTATTGGCATGGGATCATAACACAGACAATGAGTACATAATGTTTATGACCTTCATTCAAAGGGTGATATTTATCCATAATTAATTTTCTAAAATATGTCGTGGGGAGAGATCAAATGTTGATATTAAGTTTCAGAAGCAATTTTGTATGGAAATAGGATTCCCACTTGACGATGAAAATACAAAAGAAAAAAATTGCAAAGGAAGTGATATATTTAGAGTTGTGGATAACTATTTTCAATTGAGATTTAGAACTAGACATGTATGGGATTTTATAGATGATATATTCACCCTATGGGAAAATATTAGTATAAAAAATCAAAGAGTTAAGAAGGATAAACGATTGATATGTGGCACAAGTAAGACAGGTCCTGACATAAAAAAATATTCCTAACGATATGACTATAACACCTTGGAGATCAATACAAGGAGTGAAGGATGATAAAATTATCATAACTATATTATCACGTGTTAGGTCGGGAGAATTGTCAATGGAAGAAATGTGTGATGAATTTAAAAAGTAAGTCTTTTGAGTTATTTTTATTTATGTTAGGACAAGAAAAATAATTTTTCCAGTTTAACATATCAGTTTAATATTATTTTTGTTTTATTTAGTCACAAGGTGTATATGAAAATGCAAGAGGAAATGGTGAAGATGTTGAATGAAGAAAGTTGGGATGATGTTAAACTCAACTATCCATATTCAAGCTCTTCAGCAGTATTGAAACAAATTTTTGTTGCATTCAAAAAGGTATGTCGATTTATTACATTCATATTATTCGTTTGTAAGTTAATTTATTTATATTTTAATAGTTATAGATATATAACTGTATGTTTGTTTGTTTCAATAAAGATGCCAAAGAAGAATGCAGATGCAGTACCTAAAACTTTCAAAAGTTTTATTTAAAAATCCTAGTTTGAAAGAGAAAGAAGGAGATGTGTTCTAAATGTTCAACTTGAGGACACCCTTGATCACTACATTTGGAATGGGCTCGACATTGTTCAATATAAAGTGATATTAGGTGATTGTGAAAAACTTGCAAATATTGTTCCTAAAAAGAATACTCCATAGTTATTGCGGATATCCCTCATGGTTATAATATCCAAAACATTGGATATGATACTAAGCCTTATACTTACCAAGCTTTCATTAAAGTGGTTATGGGATTTACATAAGTTACAACATCACCATTTTGGAGATTTTTGGTATTTCATTCAGACACACAACAAGTATTAGTACAATCAAGCTTCAAGGGGAAAGAAAAGACAAGGATGCAGTTTATTTGGTAAGATATTGAAAGTGTATGTTTAACAATTAAGATTAGAGAACAATTTTATTAATTCACAAGTTAATTGAATTTGCACTTATTTATGTTACAGACACAAGCCTAATATTCATAGCTCCAAGAAAGAATCATTTAAACGTGATTTTGAGAGTATACATCTTGCAACCTAGACAAAAGATGATTCTTATAATTCTAGTATTGTCAATGCAAATGATGAAGAGACTCGTAATAGTATATTGGTATACAATGTTGTGGTTAGAAAGCTAACATATGAGGAAAAATATTTGGAAGGAGAGATGGTTAACATTTATCAAAAACCACAAGTATTAATTAATTATCTTATAGATAAATTTTCAAATGAAGAAGATTGGGTTTTGGATTTGTTCTTGGGTTCAGGTAAGAATTATGATCAATTTTTATGAAATCATATTTCAATCTTATATTATTTTTAATTTATGTATTTTTACAATATCTAACTTCATTATTTATTTTGTATTTGGTGATTATGTACAACATTAGCGTGTTGCCTACATAAAGGAAGGAATTGCATAGCCATTGAAAGTGACCCAATGCAGTGGAGTTTTATTCAACAAAGAATTAATTATATTCCATCTCTTCCAGATGAAATGCAAGAAGTTGGCTTGAGGAAAGGAGATTTTAGTGAATCAAAGGTGGAAAAATTGTCAAAGGAACCTCAAGTACCATTAAGAGGAATGATTGGAAAAGATCACTTTGGAGAACTTGCAGATATCAAAGAACTAATGGAAGAACAAAATGACACAATGGAAGCACAAAATGACATCGAAGAAGATGATAATGTGTCTGTTGAGAATGATGAAATTGGGATATATGATATTGTTGATTAGTTTAAAGATGCCTTTGAAGATGATGCTCAATTTTGTAAATTTTTAATGAGCTATAACTGTAATGATTTGACTTTCATATTTTAAAATAAGAATAAAGATGTATCTATAGTTGTTTTGTGATGAATCTTTTTATTGTTTTTTCTTTTTTGTTTTATTTGTATGTGAATCATTATACATTGAAAATTTTTATTAAATGTTGTCATTTTTTTACTTCAAATGTATAAAAATATGAAAGAAAATGATAAGTTTTTATAAAGTTTAGATTGTTTTTGTTCAATTATGTCCATAAAAATGCTTTATTTGACATGTTATTTTAAGGAATATGTACCAAAAGGTATAGGTTTTTTATTATATATGGCTATAAAATGTGCATATTTTTGCTAAGTATTCAAAAATAGTGTTCTTTAACTACAATGTTTTTCGATTTATTAAAGTGAAGATAAACAATGTGTTAAAAATGATGTTTTTCACTATATTTAAAAAGTATGGAACAATAAATTAATTAAGGAGACAAAATTATGTGAAAAATCACAACTTCAAAAAACTAAATGGTAAAAAATATTTTTAAGATTGAAAGAAGAATATAAAAAATGACTAAAAACAACGTTGAATAGATGAAAATTAAGCATTTAAATAAATAATGTGGAAACATTGTGGATCGAAAATTTTAAATATCGAAAACCACCTAAAAATAGAGGGGGGGTGCTACCGGTAGAACCATTTTTAAAAACGGGGTAAAAAATTGGACACCCCAAAAAATGAGAACTCTGTAGAGTTCCCATTAAGTTGGTAACTATGTTACTATCGAATTTCCTCCCACAGTCTTAAATGTATACGAGGGCAATTGTTTGGTGGCTCTTTGGATTCAACTGTGTCATAGTTTGTAATGATGGTGTTAGAGTTTTGGTTTTATAAAATACATTAACTAATACTCTCTCCCTCCAGTCGAACCCGACCCTATTTGGCTTGGTAGTTGTAAACACACGCTGAGGATTTAATTTGAATTTGGTTCTGATTGAATAGAGGGTAAACCTGTTACTTGCATCGTCGTTTGTGTGTTTCCTTTGAGGGTTGATTGGCTTATGTTATTATGATGTTTTAGGCC
The DNA here is from genome assembly GCA_009831015.1 of Picea engelmannii. NCBI lineage: Eukaryota > Viridiplantae > Streptophyta > Pinopsida > Pinales > Pinaceae > Picea > Picea engelmannii. The sequence continues at coordinate 191,019 of ML798441.1, read as the reverse complement.
ATTTTTTATTGGTGGATCACTGGTGAATAAAGCCACTAAACCTTCAAACCCAGTCTGTCACATGATAAGGATTGTAGGGTTGACATTAACCTTATGTTGAATTGTGGTTGGCATAGTTTTAACTCCATCATGCCCTTAATTGGTCTGAGTTTTGTTACTGGAATCATTTTGTTGTTAGGTAACGTATGAAATTAAAATCCTGCAATTAAAAGGAAACAAATTTTGCAGTGAATGAAGATGGTTGTAGTGGTTTTATTTCAATGCTATGATGTTAAACATGCACATTTGAAATGACATGTATGGTTGTATAATTCCTACAGAAATTGGTTTATGTTAAATATTTTATAATGTTTAATTATATTAAACATAAGAGGCATTTGAAGATTTTCAAGCTCTCCTTGTTATATAACTTTTGGGTTATGTTATTTTATATGGAATTTAAATGGTTTGTATTGGTTCCTCTCGGCCCTACCTATTGCCTGGAGCTATTGTGTTTTGGATGTTATAAAGTTCCTTGCACCTTCGCTCAAGTAATAGATATTTGTGTAACAGAAAAGGAAATATAGAAATTGTGGGGTGACAATTCTAAGGCTTCTTATATTTTTGTTTTTTGGAACAGCTGGGTCTTGAGTTTGAATGTTGAACAAATATTTTTTTTGAATAATAGCAGTGATTATTTGAAGATAATGAATGGTAATTCATCAACAGAACAATAACCAGCTCATTCCCGAACATTATATCACTTTTTACTTATTACAAGCCCCTCACTTTCCCAGATACATTTAAATTTTCCTTGTTCCATTGTTGTGAATTTCATTAGAACGAAAGGGGTATTGAAAGGAAAAAATTGGGAATTGATTGGTGTTTGGATGTTAGTGTGATTGTTTTTTGAAATTTCTTGAAAATTACTCGTGGTGTTCCCGACCATTATACCACTTTACTCTCATTACAATCCTCCCATCTTCCCAATAGCCATGTTCACTCACTGTTCGGACAACAATTGATTGGTAATTTTATAGATGGATTGCATGTGCTTATGTGGTAAATGATAAGAGCCAACGTTTAATTCTATTTAGGTAGATTTAATGCATGGAATATTAAGAAATTTTCATGACATGTTTTGGACTATTGCTTCAGGATGAGCTTTTTCAGTAGAGGCAGTAATGGTAGAGCTAACAGAGGCAGGGGAAATTGATAGAGGGGTCATAGAAGACCTCGGTTATCTATACATTTTGATGTTGACCCCAAAGAATTGAACCATATTTTCCAATCTAGGTTATTCAACCTAGTAGGTCAATGGATCCTCCAACCTTGATATGAAAGACCGCCATTCCAAGCACATCAGAACCTTTTCGGCATCCCAGTCCCTCCTCATGTATCAATGCAACCAGAACTTCCCGCCAACGATGGTTGGAAAGAGATTATCCACCAGCTTGTTGTTCACCACCACGGTTGACCCACTGGATCATTTCTATTACCCCCTCCACCACCAAAAAAAAAAGTTTCCTAAGTTGAGCCTGTTGTCTCACCCGTGCAATCATCACATGCCAATAAAATATTAAAAACAAATGTCCTCGATCTTGTGCGGGATAAGGGAAAAGGAATAGCCACTCACTCCAACTCATCCAAATATTCTTCCAAGCCAGTTTCCTCCTGCATTCATCTTAAGGATGATTTTTCTCATGTCATTAGTGCAATTTAGCCTCAAGGCTCTAACCAGTCAAAGGTTTCCATAGAAAAATCAAAAGGGGATAGCAGTGAGAAGAGTTCTAATGCCTCACATAGTAAATATGGATTTTGATGATTGAGGTTGTTTTATATGTTGAATACAGTATTTTTATTTTGTTAAATTTTTGAACAAGCATATATTTGACATTGTTTTGGACATCAACATTCATTTGAGCATTTTTTATTGGACAGCTTGGATATGATGTTATTTTTGGGGGACATGATTATATTAAATTATGTTGATATTTATTATTTGATTATATATATGAAGCGAGAGTTACAAGGAGATGTTTTGAATTAAATGATTTGGATATTTGTTATTATAAAAGGAAATAAATGGGAGTCACAAGGGGTCCCACTTATTTATTTATTATTTAATACCCTTATTTATATATTATTATATTTATTTGTCTCAAACTAATTATTTAAGTTAATTTGAATTAACTAAAGAAAGGTAGTTCAACTACCATAACTTATTGATGAAGGATAAAAGCTCAATCAAATGAAGAGACAAGAGGGAGAATAGAAGGAGAACTACAACCATAAGGTTTTCTTTATACTAGTGAGATACTTTCAACTTTCATTCATTATGAGTTTACTAGAAAGCTTAATCCTCTTGATGACAACATGGTCTTATTGAAGGCAATGGGATTCAAAAACCGAATCACATATTTCATATTCTTGTTTTAAAGGTGTATGATTTATCTTTGATAGTCTGTGTATTTTTGTTTGTGCATGAATTGAGTTTCATGATCGATAAAGAATATCTTGCAGATTCAAGTGAAAACATTTTGTAGCAGTATGATCCATATATTTAACTTCGGTTTTATTCTTGATTGTCATAGTCGTTTTTTACGGTGCCCATCGAAGGCTTATAAATTTGATTTTGGTCCCTACCCTCATAGGGGTTTGTAGAGATAACTCAATTTTGTATCTCAGAATGAAATAAATGAAAAAATTTATTATTGTTTCAATCTCACACATGTTTTTTAATGATTTGGTTCATTCTTTTGCTTTGATCTCCATATATACATTTGTATAATTTTTGTACACATTCATGTAACTTTGTTTAAAGTTTACTTCTTTTGAAATGATATATACAACACATAAAAACCAGCATTGGTCCTCTGTAATTAATAGTTGTGGATTAAGCGAATTTTTTTGAGGCTATAAACTCTAGGTAATATTCCCAACTATCTTGTCTTAGCCCGACAAGATCTGAAAATTCTTGAGTAAGGTTTTCCATACCTTTTCCTCAACACCTTCTTTTGCAAGGAAGTGATTGGGTGTGCAATATTTGAGAATCCTTCAATAAATATTCTGTATTAACCTGCAAGTCCTATGAATGATCTCATCTTGGAGACGTTAGTTGGTGTTTTCCACCCCTCAATTTCCTTTATCTTTTATGGGTCCACTGTTATTCCTCCCTATGAAATGATATGGCCTAAATAATGAATTTACTTCTGGTAGAATGATCACTTTCTCAATTTGGAATACAACTAATGCTCCCTCAATACTTGTAATACCATCCTCAATTGTTTCTCATGCTCTTCCTCGAACTTAGAATATATAAAAATGTCATCCAAAAAGACAATGGCAAACTTATCCAAGTATTCTCTGAAATTACCATTCATTAAACACATGAAGACAATTGGTGCATTTGATAACTCAAATGGAACCATTTTGAACTCATAATGGCCATACCTTTTTCTGAAGGCAATATTGTTGATGTCTTCTTATTTAATTCTTACTTGATGATAACTTGACCTAATATCAATCTTGGAGAATCTCTTAGCATTTTTTAGTTGATTAAAGAGGTCATTTATCCTTGGAAAAGGATACTTATTCTTCACAGTTACATTGTTCAACTGCCTGAAGTCAATGCAAATTATCAACGTTCCATCCTTTTTTTTTACAAATAATACTAGGGCACCCCAAGGTGACACACTTGGGAATATATACCCCTTCTTAATAAGCTCTTCAAGTTTCATTTGCAATTCCTTCAATTATGGTGTACTCATCCTATAAGGGGTCTTGGATACTGGGGTTGCTCCAGGTATCATATTGATGGAGAAATCAATATCTCTCTTGGGTGGAAATCCTGGTATTTATTTAAATACATCTTCAAACTATTTTAGGATTTCATAATATTCAATGCTTGGCACCTTATCTTTAGGTGTCTCTTCCATATGTGTTGCAAATACTTGACATCCTTTCCTCAAATTTTTCATCAACTGCAATGTTGAAACTTCTCTGATGGTTACTGCTCTTTGAATACACTAAACTATCCTTTAGTGTATATAAAAACATGATGTTGGTCCAACCAATCCATATCGATTAGGCAGTCATATGTGCCCAAAGGTATGATATTCAAATTTTCCTTAATACATTCATATCCATTGGGAATGCCTTAACCATCTCATTAATCTTCCTTTTAGCTCTTGTATCTAGCTGCACCATCCAAGGTTTACCAATATTGCTTCTTGGAAAATGAAATATTTCCACCATCTTAGAATCTATATAACTATGACTAGCTCCTAAATCAATCAAAATAGCAATGGGTTGGTTGTTGATCTTACCTTCCACTTCAATTATATGTGACTGAAACTCAAATTTATTTTTATGCAGAGCTATGTAGATCCTAGGTACATTTCTTCCCATGTCCTCCATTGTTTCAACTTGTTGTACATTGTGAACAATCCTCATGTTTTCACCTCTATAAGGAAAATCTCTGTACATATGATCTCCCCCAAAACCCCAACATTAAATAGGTGGTTTCCTTGGTATTTTCCCCATTGTATTAGTCATATTGGATTCCTTAGGAGTTGACTTCCCTGGAGAATTATTTAGGAATAATGGTTCCTTTGTCCCATTCCTCCTTTGTTCCATCTTTCTCTTCTTCTTGTCTTCCCACTCCTTTTGGAAATTTGGTCTTCCTCTATGTTGATCATAAAGGCATTTATCTCTCCTTATGGTTTCCTCTATTTCCTTGGGATCATCATATTGTATCTTTTCATTAATAAATGATGGAATCCCAATCAGGTACCTCTGAATCTTAACTTATTCATCCTTGATGAAAGAAACATATTTTAGTAACTCTAAGAACCTCCTTTCATACAAATCTATGGTCATACTCCCAAGCTTTAGTTCAAAGAACTCATTCATCTTCTTATCATAGTATTCTTTGGTTAAGTACTTCTTTTGAAAATACATTTTGAATTCTTTCCAAGTAACCTTTTTTTCTCATAAATGTGTTGCACTTTCACAAACTGATCCCACCAGATTGATGCTTTTCCTTTGAGTTGATATATGGAAATTCTTCCTTCTTCCTATGAAGAGTAATTATGCAAATAAAAATACTTTCTCATGCCCAATAGAGAAGTCTCAACATCATTATCCTTCTTGTGTTCACCATCAAATGTAGGTGGTTTGATTTTATTCATTTCTCCATGTAGCTCATCCACCTGAGACTTCTTCTTATGCTTCTTGAGAGGGGATGGACTTGAACTACTGTGTTTTATCCTAGTTGAATTCCAAGGGGAGTGATGGTGATTCATACTGACACTTCTGGTTCTTCTCCTCTCATCATGAGACCTGTGACTCTTTTATTTTCTTGACTCGGTATCCTTATCCATCTTCTTCTCTATTATATCGAAGATCTTCATTAACTTGATGTTAAAGACTTCTTGCTACTCCTTGGTTTCATAAGCTTCTCGTTATCAAATTTATAACTTTGGACATCCTTTTGAAAAAAAAATATGGTCTCTACCAAGTTCATTCTCTCTTTCATTCCTTCTTCTTCATGCCCATTGGATTATGATATTGCAGCATCCATGCCCATACCAAATATTTTTCCTTCATCTTCATAATTGTAAGTTCCTTGGGCATCATCCATGTCTTGGTTTACTTATCTTCCTGCTAAATTATTCTTATGTCGAATTATGTTATTGGTTCTAAAAAATGTTTATGCAATAGGATTTGTAAGGCTACACGAATTTAACAAATCCATCATTTTATACAACATTTTGTTCTTCAGAATTTTATCAAAAATAATTTATTTTTGATTTCTTGTGAATTTTTAATATCTTTTTTTATATACATTCTTGAGTGAATACATGGAATCCATTGTCTAAAAATCCTTATGACTAGTAGATTCTTGAGTAAAAAAATGGACTCTACTTTCCACAAATCCTCATGACTAATTCCCATGTGCCCCTTCAAAATCTTTGAGTAGGAAGACTACTAATGGCATGTCAGGGAAGAGAATTTCGTTATCTTGAGCATCCTAGCTTCAATGCTCAACCTTCATCTGATTATCTTCGAATTAAATCTTGACCGTTAAAATATTTCACCATGGTCTAAGGTCTTCATTTATTCCCTTCAAACTTTTGTGGCCTCCAAAATACACTCTTGTGTTCTTCCACCCTTAACTTGCTCCCATACTTAGAAACATTTCTTATGTTTATCATGGTTTCATGAGTCCATTTCATTCATGTTATAACTTATGCCTCCTCCAAAAGGAATTGTCGTGTTGTACCATATCCATTATACACCTTTACTTAGTCATTTTCTATGAGATATCACAGTGGGTCCACGGTCATTTTCTTATGCTTCATCACCTCTGTGATATCCTTCACACCCGCGAAGTCTTGAAAATTAGTCAAATTTCAAAATTTCACCACGGTTTCTGGTGATCCCATATTTATTTTACTCTTAGGACTCCATCCACCTATTCGCTCAATCAATCCTTAGGACTTAGTTGATTTTCCACTTCTTACCACAGGTTTGCGGGTCCGCGAGGATACCATACCTCTTTCCATACCCTCAATTCTCTCTGCAATCCACTATAGATTAACACTTAGAAAAATTCCAAGATATTACTGTTGTTTCGTGGGACTGACAAATGGCCTAATCTAGGTGGATATCGGTGGCCACCCACCTATTCCAAATTCCAACTAGCTCATCTAGATAGTTTTCAGTTCAACAATTTTTTATTTAATGGGGACATTTCTTTTTAATTATGGGTTATGCACTTATGATGATTTCTTGAAACCCTACACACGATCCAAGTAGATATTGGTGGCCACCCACCTATTCCAATTGGATTATTTTGGAAGTTTTTATGTCAATATATCTTTATCTACTTCCAGGGCCGTTTTGAGGCTCTAAACAATGTTTTCTTGGCTCGCCACAGTCAAAATGTAGATGGAGTCAACGTTTGATGGCATAATGTGTAGTTATCGAAAAGAAATTTCCAATGGGCTATCACACGCCTAAAACGGAGATCATATGCAAAAGTTACGACCCGGGAAAGTTAATGTACTAACTTACCCCAATGGAACCCACATGACTTTTGGCGCTTCATCTCCTAGGGTTAGGTTTTTGGATGTCTAGGGTTTTGGAATTCATGTTTATCATAAAAAGGCCTTCAGAGCCTCATTGTAATGATCTTCTTGCGAATGAGAATAGTCGTCAAATCCCTTCTCGGGGATAAATTTTCCACCATTATAGCGAGCCTTGCATTTTGTATTTTATAGTCTCTTTACATTTCTTTCATTAATAGAAATCATGTATTACTGTATTTCTCTGTTTCTGGCAATTTTTATGTGTATTTCATTGTAATATCGCTTCTTTCATTTCGTTCCAAAAAAAATCTAGATCAGTGGTATCAGAGTAGGCTGCTCTTGATCGTTTTTTTGTGCATGACCCCAATGAGGTCCGAGTATATAAAGTTAGTTCTTGAGCTTGTCTCCCTTGAGGACAATTTCTCTCGCACGCACAAGAAACCCTCTATGGCGTCAGAAAATAAAAACGGCGGAGTAGAATATTCTATTAAATTGTTGCTTGAGCAAGCTCTCGTGCAACATAGGGACGAAAATATGGAAAAATTTTCCCACATCCTTCAACACCTATCGATAGCAACATGCGCATATTCATCGAGTGGCCACTTTGGAGGAACCTATCCCTTAAAGGTACAAGTTAATTTTGATATTCCCATATTTAAAGGTCAGATAGATGCAGATGCCTTAGAAAAATGGTTGAATCTGCTAGAAGCTTATTTCTATGTTCACAATTTTTCCGACAGGGAAAATATCACCTTTGCACTCCTCAAGGCTCTCCCCCATGTCAAACATTGGTGGGAAAATTACTGGGAGAAAATTTCCA
>ML798441.1:113192-160686 GCA_009831015.1 Picea engelmannii | reverse complement strand
CAATTATCCATACCCAATCTATCTACTAAAAAATAATTGAAAGTATCATAGTACGATTCATGCATAGAAAGTAGAAAAGTATATGTGGTGTGTAGATAGGTGGCTTTTACATACGAAACATATAACACACATGCATAAGAAGGTAGCAAAAAATAGTATATATTGATAAATTTTATCATTAAAATATGTTTCTCATAATATACACAATCACTTCTTTTTTTGTTTCTTAGTTTATAGATATTTGTTGATTGGCTCATCCATTTCTTGATATGCTTCAGTTGTTGGGCTCTCTCTTGGTGCTAATTCAATATGCATCCTATGATGTGTTGTATGTCTAGTTGTGTACTCTCCACAGCATGCAGGTTGCTACTAAGGGACATCAACTACAATAACAAAAAGCGTTAAATTGATATGGTTAGTTATTATTCATAAAAGTAGTTCAATAATGCAAATATCATTACAATGTTCTTTACCGGGTTGACTGGTCAAGACCATCGGTTCTATTTCTTTGTGTTCTTTCTCTCACCAAGCATCCTCATCTACATGATTTTCCATTGAAACAAGAAAGTTTATAAGAATTCCATAAAAAAACAAATATTAATAATTGTAATCCATACTTCTAATTTTATAGCTGACGCAGGCGCGCCACCCAGGAACGTCCGCTCACAGGATCTTTTCCTCCTTCCTTGGCCCGAAAGAACTGAAAGGTTCTTCTATTTCCCTATTGGGAAATTTTCCTCCCACGGAAACTCTTCACGAGATCTCCCTTTGTTCTATCGAGAAATCAACACTGGCCTTTTTGTTATAGAGGTTCCTCCTATCAGGATTTTGACATTTGCAATGTCCAAACAATTTGGTTTGTTGATCCCCAATCCCCGATATGCTCCTTTGTTTCCTGAGCCCTCAGGCTAAGCCTCTAGTCCCACGCGACCGTTTTTCACAATACCACAACATTATATTCCTCCACATCGAAGTTTTTAGCGTCGAAATCCCGATGCTCTCAACTTCCCATTAGCCCTCCTGGCTATAGGCTCCTGGTCCACGTGATCATTTCTATATGACCGCAATCATAACTCCCGTCAGGGTTTCGGGAATTCTAATGCCAAATTTCACTCACCCTCAAGATTCGCGATCCCTCAAATCCCGATGCCCCCTTTACGCGTTAGCCTTCCTGGCTATAGGATTTGTCCCATATGACCATTGTCCCCATGACCGCAGTCTTATCCCTCGTCGGAGCTATGGGGTTTCAAATGCTGCAAAACACTTGCCCACGGGATTCCCAATTCCTCGAATCACGACTTTCCAGTTTGCTGACAGCTAGCCGCACAGTGGTACCTTCCTCCCTGTCGAGATTTTGCGATTCACGATTTCAAAAGGCGTAAACAATTCGTCACTAGGATCCCCGATATCCCGATGAATGAAACACCAATAAATGACTCCCTTGTCAGGACTTTTCCCGATGGCTCCAATGGCTGCCACCTGTCCACATCACCTACTCCGCCGTGGCCCCACACAAATTCCCTAACCTGTCGGGGTATCACATTTCGCGATTTCAAGTTGCAAGATTATCTTTCCCTCAGGATCTTCGATATGTCGATTTCTGACTCTCTTCGAATTTTTGACACGCGTCCCAAATGATGGACAGTTCAAATCAACACTCGGGTTTCGCTACTTTATAAAACCATGAACTTTCACTTACCTAAACTCCGATGACCACAATTCCGATCTGGTGACCACGCAACGTGTGTCCTCCTTGAGATCCTACGGATATGATCCTTTCACCGTTTCGGGGTTCTCCTGGTCACAGATTCTTGTCTTCTGGAACTCCGAAATGTCGATGAACTCTTGATCCCCTACCACCTATCCCAACAGAAGGACGGATCTGAACTTGTCAAACTTTTCACAATGGATTTCCCTGGATTCTAGTCCACATAATTCTGACGCTTCGATATCCACCACGCATCTCCATAAATGGACGATCTCGATCTTCCCGGGTTTTCGGGGTTTCAAATGTCGAAAAACATTCGAGCACGGGACTATTGATCCTTCGAATCCCAATGGAAACCCTCCTGCAGCTCCTGTCAGATCCGACGGCTGGCGGGTAATTGATCCATGATCCAACGGCTCACAACTCCTAGAGATTGAACTCCCAACGTGATCGTAACCTCCTTGCTTCTTTGGTAGATCCAACGACTGACGGGATTTTTCCAATCTCCTCCACAAGATCCTAACCATCTACCTTCCTCTTGGATGTCTTCTATGAGTGAACCCAGTATTTCTTTATGAAATCTGGTCCTCCTGTGCGTAACTTTGCAGCGCCTATTCAAAACACTCCACGGCACAGACTCCTTGTGCTTCTCTTCAATGAACTTGAAAGCCTTATCCCTCCTAAGATTATTCACACTTTCAACCTCAAAGAGGGTCCCTGCACGCACTCCTTGCGGCAGTTCTCAAACACTTCCAGTGTTGAGTTCTTGCGAATCTGCGCACACCTACAACAGCAGTCCTTCAATACTTCACTCAGTTCACAACTGAGACTCTCCTTAGCCTGCTCACTTCTTTCACGGCTTGTATAACTCAATTTCAACTCTAGGTGAATGAGAACAAGAGTTAGACTATCTAATCCTTCTTTCAACGCACTCATTGCGAACGAATTCAACTGCACTCCTTGTAGGAATCCTTTCTCAGATAGAGAAACAATTGAAACTCATTCCTTCTACTCCCTTTCAAACTTCACTCTCAACACATGACATCATATACACAGCATAACAGTAAATGCATAACAGGAAGTAAATACTCATGAGCATATCGTTCAACACACATGCATAGAGAACAAACACAACTCCATGAATTTGAACTAAACTCTTCTATTAATCCAAATAACTATACATGGGTGTTTCTGCACAGCTCTCTGCTTCTCTTCTCTATGCTCTGGATTCTTCTAACTATTCCTGAATTATGTTACAATGCACAATGAGGGTGTCTATATCTATTTTCCCTCTTTCTTCTAAAACTGTCTAATCTAATATTAAATTCTATCTACCTACATTTACTGCTATAAATGACTCCATATACTTCAGACGAGAGTGGGGCGCTCAAGGTCTGATTACATTTCACCAAGGTGCCTTCATTAAATGATCTCATTTATATTTGGTGCATCAACTTCAAGGGAAATTTCAAAAATTTGTGTTGGTGTGTGCCCAGTTGTCCACTCGCATTCCGCGTTGGCTCGCTTGTCTCGGGAGATGCTCCTACATCATACTCCCTCACTTGAAAATTTTCATGGGCTCTTGTCCATGAGATCCTGCACGGTATGTCCATGCTTTTGTATCTCTGCTTCAGTCTCCCAGTTGGCATCTTCAATTGGATGGCCCTTCCACTTGACCAAATATTCAAAATATTCTTTCCTTCTGGTTTTCTTACCCACTTGTTTATCCAGTATTTGTTCCATCTGTGGCTTCTCTGCAACTGGCATCTGCTTCTGCCACTAAACCTTTGGTTGTTCATCACTTGTTCTTGCTTCCTCAAGCTTGTATGGGTATCAATCCGAGACATTGAATATCAGAGATATTTTGATCCCATCCGGTAATTCAATCTCATAAGCATTCTGTCCCATTTTCTTCAAGACCTTGCATGGTCTGATTTTCTTCATCTTCAATTTATTATACATTCCTCTCGGGAACATTTCCTTCCTCAGATGTGCCAGAACCAAATCACCAACCTCAAATTTAAGTTGTCTTCTATTCTGATCAGCTCTGCGTTTATATTCTTGGCTTGATTTCAGCAACCGCTCCTTCACCTGGCTGTGAAGTTCTTTCATTGCCTTAGCAAATTCTTCTTCACTAGCGCTCCTAGTAGCAGTCTGCTCTGAATCTCTCAATTCAGAAACTCCTCTCGGCTGCATGCCATATATAATCTGGAATGGACTCTAGCCTATGTTCTTGTTCACTGAGTCATTATAAGCAAACTCTGCTTGTGGCAATACATTTTCCCAACTGCTGTGGTGCTCCACCACGAGGCTCCTTAGCAAGTCTCCCAGACTTCAGTTCACCACTTCTGTTTGCCCATCCGTCTGAGGATGATAAGCTTAACTAAACAACAAGTTAGTCCCCAGCTTCTTCCATAATGTCCTCCAAAATTGCCCTAAGAACTTTGTATCTCTATCCGAAACAATACTCCTTGGTAAGCCGTGAAGTCGAACGACTTCTTTGAAAAATAGATTCGCGATGTGTGTCGCGTCATTGGTTTTCTGACATGGGATAAAATGTGCCATCTTGGAAAATCTATCCACTACCACAAAGATCAAATCAAATCCTCGTTGCATCCTTGGAAATCCCAATATGAAATCCATGCTAATTTCATCCCACGACCTCTCAGGTATGGGCAATGGTTGATAAAAACCCACATTCTGCTTCCTTCCCTTTGAATGCTGGCAAATCCTGCATCTGTCCACAAACCTCTTGACCTCTGCTCGCATCTCTGGCCAAAAGTATGACTTGCTCAGCTTTTTGAATGTCTTGTCGTGACCAAAATGTCCTGCCAATCCTCCATCGTGTTTCTCCTTCAGCAGATTCGCCCTCATGGAACAATTTGGAATACACAATCGATTGCCTCTGAACAATAATCCATCTTGGATCATATAGTCTATCCAAGGGATTCTATCTCTGAGAACTGGATTCTCAGCTGCTTCATACGCCTCCTTAAAGTCTGAATCATCTGTGTACATGTCTCTGAGATCATCAAAGCCTAACGTCCAGACTTTGAACTCCTGCAACAGCAAACACTTCCTGCTCAAAGCATCAGCAACTTTGTTAGCAGTACCAGAAATATGTTTTATCACAAAAGTGAAATTCTGCATGTATTCAACCCATTTAACATGCCTCTGATTCAACTTTTCCTGTTAAGTCACAAACTGCAATGCATGGTTATCACTATATAAAACAAATTCTTTTGGAATCAAATAGTGCCTCCATTTCTTCAATGCCTGGATGATGGCATAAAATTCCTTGTCATATGTGGAATACTTCATCTTTGCTTCATTTAGCTTCTCGCTGAAATATGCAATTGGTCTGTCATATTGACTTAAGACTGCTCTTATTGCAAACCCGCTTGCATCACATTTTACCTGAAATGTCTTTTGAAAATCCGACAACACCAGAATTGGTTGTTTCGTAATCTTTCGTTTCAACAAATTGAAACTCTTCTCAGCCTCTTCAGTCCAGTGAAAAGATTTATGTCTTTTCTTCACTGTATTCATCATTGCTGCGCTAATTCCACTGAAATTCTTGATGAATTTCTGGTAGAAACTAGCCAAACCGTGAAAACTTCTCACCTCAAATATGTTCCTCGGTGATGGCCAATTCTTGATTACCTCCACCTTATCTGGATCCATCCTCAACTCATTTGCTGAAATAACAAATCCCAGATAAATGATCTATGTCTTCATAAACGAGGATTTCTTCATGTTTATCAACAGCTTCTCCTGCTGTAGTTTCTTCATCACAATGGCCAAATGCTTCAGATGATCAGCCTTTGGTTTACTGAAAATCAGTATATCATCTAGATATACGATGACAAATTTTCCGATGAAATCCTTCAAGACTTCATTCATCAACCTCATAAAGGTACTTGGCGCATTTGTTAATCCAAACGGCATAACAAACCATTCATACAAACCTTCGTTTGTCTTGAATGTTGTTTTCCATTCATCACCTTCCCTCATGCGAATTTGGTGATATCCACTCTTCAAATCAATCTTTGAAAAAAAAATTGCTCCACTTAAGAAATCTATCAAATCATCCATTCTTGGCAATGGGAATCTATACCTGATAGTTATCTTGTTAATGGCTCTTGAATCGGTACACATCCTCCAGCCTCTGTCCTTCTTTGGACTGAGTACCGTCGGAACAGCACATGGACTCAAGCTTTCCTTGACTAATCCTTTGTCCAATAAATCTTGGACCTACCTTTTAACCTCTTCATTCTCTTGTGGCGTCAATCTCTATGCTACTTTGTTTGGAAAAATGGCTCCTGGTATGAGATCAATATGATGACTCACACTTCTCATCGGTGGCAACGAACGAGGTAATTCGTCCACTACTATATCAATGAACTCTTCCAGCAGTCCTTGAACTTCTTCTGGTAAATCGTCCACTCTTGTGCTAGTCAGAACAATACTCGGTTTTCTGACCACAAAGAATTGTGGATCCTCCTTCTTCTTAACTTCTGTAAGAAGTTCCTTCCCACTCATGAGAAGTACTGTGTTGCTTACTTCCGGCTTCACCTCTTTATCCTCAATTGGATGCAACATATGGGTTCTCCCATTCTTCTCCAGGGTGTATGTGTTCATCCTCCCATCATGAATCACATTTCTATCATATTTCCATGGCCTACCCAGCAATAGATGACAAACATCCATAGGAATAACATCACATAAAATCTTATCATTATACCCTCCTATCTTAATGTCAACTAAGCACTGTTTAGTGACATTTACCTGATGTCCCTTCTGTAGCCATGAAACTTTATATGGACTCGGGTGATCAATAGTCTCCAGCTCCATCTTCTCTACCATCTTGGTTGAAATGAGATTATCTGTGCTTCCACTGTCCACAATGACCTTGCACACTCTATCCTTGGTCTTGCAAGCAGTCCTAAAAAGAATGTTCCTCTGCGCTGAATTCTCCATCTCCTTCTCTGGCGTCAAAAGGACTTTCTACATCACCAGCGATCTTCCGCCTTCAACGTATTCTGCCTCAACATCTCGCCTCTGTGCCTCGACGATGTGAGTCTCTTCAGTTTCTTTCTTTTTCTCTGGACACTCGAACGACCTGTGTTGATTCTTTTCACATGTGAAGCATGTAATTACTCCACCTCTTCCTCTTCCTCTACCTCTGGTACGAGAAAAAGTGTTGTTATCAGCATATCCTCCTCTCTGCTCAGTATGTTGTTCTCTTTTCTCAGCATATCACCCTCACTGTGAACTTCCTCCTCTCTCCGTCCAAGTTTGAGGTTTCTTCCAGTCGTCCCTAGGCTTTTGGTTTCTTTCTTGGGAAACTGATTTGCCTCTGGGCTGACTTCTGCCTCGACCTCGCTGACCTTGCTTACGAATCAGCTTCTCTTCCACATTTAAATCCATTTGGTAAGAATCCTCCACCGTTCAGATGGTTTCCATGCTCATTTCATCCTGAATCTCATATCTCAGGCCATTCATATACCTGGCCACTTTTTCGTCATTGCTTTCATGATGACCTGCCCTGATATTCAGCCTGTAAAATTCCTTAGTATACTCCTTCACTGTCATCATCTTCTATCTAAGGTTCTGCATCCTCCTGAACAAAGAAATTTGATAGTCCCTGGGAATAAATTTTGCCTTCATCTTTGCGATCATCCTATCCCAGCTCTTAATTTTCTGCTTGCCTTGGCAACGCCTGTCAGCTTGTAGTTCATCCCACCACAAGGATGCGTGTCCTTTTAATCTTGTGATGGAATGCCTAACTTTCATGTCCTCTTCGACATATTCATAGTCGAAGTAAGTGTCTAGAGCTCTAATCTAGTCTAGAAGCTCTTCCACATCCAGATTTCCCTCATAAACTGGAACGTCCATTTTTACCTTTGTACTCATTCTTGCAACATCTTTAAGTAAGCATTCACTTGCTGCATCTTCCGCTGGGATTTCTTCTCCTCCATTTCGAGCATCATCTTCATCTTTGGATTCACTGATATCTCCTACATCAGCATTGCGCCTTTGTGATGTCTCCATGTCCTCCATTCTGGCATGAAGATTACGCACTTCTCTCTCCATGTCAGGATTTTGCACTTGCCTACCTCTTTCTATGGACATTTCCCTTTCCTCCTCTGGATAGGGTGATTGCCTACCCCTTCTCCTTGGCAACATGGTGAATTCTCCTTTTTCTCTGTTACAGAAAGCAAAGAAGTTTTTCTAAGCTCTGATACCACTTGACGTAGGCGTGCCACCCATGCACGTCTGCTCACAGGATCTTTTCCTCCTTCCTCAGCCCAAAGAACTAAAAGGTTCTTCTATTTCCCTATCGGGAAATTTTCCTCCCACAGAAACTCTTCACGAGAACTCCCTTTTTTCTATCGAGAAATCAACACTGGCCTTTTTGTTATCGTGGTTCCTCCTATCAGGATTTTGACATTTGCAATGTCCAAACAATTTGGTTTGTCGATCCCCAATCCCCGATATGCTCCTTTGTTTCCTAAGCCCTTAGGCTAAGCCTCTAGTCCCACACGACCATTTTCCACAAGACCACAACCTTATATTCCTCCACGTCAAGGTTTTTGGCGTCGAAATCCTGATGCTCTCAACTTCCCGTTAGCCCTCCTGGCTATAGGCTCCTGGTCCACGTGACTATTTCTATATGACCACAGTCATAACTCCCGTCGGGGTTTTAGGATTTCTAATGCCAAATTTCACTCACCCTTAGGATTCGCGATCCCTCAAATCCTGACGTGCCCTTTACGCGGTAGCCTTCCTGGCTATAGGCTTTGGCCCATATGACCGTTGTCCCTGTGACCACAGTCTTATCCCTCATCGGAGCTACGGGGTTTCAAATGCTACAAAACACTTGCCCACGGGATTCCCGATTCCTTGAATCCTGACTTTCTGGTTTGCTGACAGCTGGCCGCACAGTGGTACCTTCCTCCCTGTCGGGATTTCGTGATTCACAATTTCAAAAGGCATAAACACTTCGTCACCAGAATCCCCGATATCCCGATAAACCAAACACTGATAGATGACTCTCTTGTCGGGAATTTTCCCGATGGATCCGATGGCTGCCACCTGTCCATGTCATCGAATCCGTCGTGGCCCCACACAAATTCCCTAACCTATCGGGGTATCGCATTTTGCGATTTCAAGTTGCAAGATTATCTTGCCCTCAGGATCTCTGATATGCCAATTTTCGACTCTCTTCGGATTTTTGTTTCGCTACTTTACAAAACCATGAAATTTCACTTACCTGAACTCTGATGACCACAATCCCGATATGATGACCACGGGATGCGTGTCCTCCTTGAGATCCTATGGCTATGATCCTTTTTCCATTTCGAGGTTCTCCTAGTCACAGATTCTTGTCTTCTAGAACTCCGAAATGCCGATGAACTCTCGATCCCCTACCACCTGTCCCAAAAGATGGACGGCTCTGAACTCATTGGGATTTTCACGATGGATTTCCCCGGCTTCTAGTCCATGTAATTCCTATGCTTCAATATCTGCCACGTGTCTCCACAAATGGACGATCCCGATCTTCCCGGGGTTTTGAGGTTTCAAATGTCGAAAACCATTCGACCACGGGACTACCGATCCTTCAAATCCTGATGGTAACCCTCGTGCATCCCCTGTCATATCCGATGGCTGACGGGTAACTGATCCACAATCCAATGGGTCACGACTCCTGGAGCTTCAACTCCCAACGCGATCATAATCTCCTTGCTTCTTTGGTAGATCCAACGGCTGACGGGATTTTTCCAATCTCCTCCATAAGATCCTAACTGTCTACCTTCCTCTTGGATGCCTTCTACGAGTGAACCCAGTATTTCTTTATGAAAGTTGGTCCTCCTGTGCGTAAATTTGCAGCGCCTGTTCAAAAAACTCCACGGCACAGACTCCTTATGCTTCTCTTCAACGAACTTGAAAGCATTATCCCTCCTGAGCTTCCTCACACTTTCAACCTCAAAGAGGGTCCCTGCACGCACTCCTTGCGGCAGTTCTCAAACACTTCCAGTGTTGAGTTCTTGTGACTCTGCGCACACCTGCAATAGTATTCCTTCAATACTTCACTCAATTCACAACTGAGACTCTCCTTAGCCTGCGCACTCCTTGCACGGCTTGTATAACTCAATTTCAACTCTAGGTGAATGAGAACAAGAGTTAGACTATCCAAGCCTTCTGTCAATGCACTCCTTGCGGATGACTTCAACTGCAATCCTTGCAGGAATCCTTGCTCAGATAGAGAAACAATTGAAACTCATTCCTTCTACTCCCTTTCAGAATTCACTCTCAACACATGAAATCATATACACAGCATAACATTAAATGCATAACAGGAAGTAAATACTCATGAGCATATCGTTCAACACACATGCACAGAGAACAAACACAACTCCATGAATTTGAACTAAACTCTTCTATTAATCCAAATAACTATACATGGGTGTTTCTGCACAGCTCTCTGCTTCTCTTCTCTATGCTCTGGATTCTTCTAACTATTCCTGAGTTATGTTACAATGCACAATGAGGGTGTCTATATCTTTTTTCCCTCTTTCTTCTAAAACTGTCTAATCTAATATTAAATTCTATCTACCTACATTTTCTACTATAAATGCCTCCATCTACTTCAAACGAGAGCGGGGCGCTCAAGGTCTGATTACATTTCACCAATGTGCCTTCATTAAATGATCTCATTTATATTTGGCACATCAACTTCAAGGGAAATTTCAAAAATTTGTGCTGGTGTGTGCTCAGTTGTCCACTCGCATTCTACGCTAGCTCGCTTGTCTCGGGAGATGCTCCTGCATCAATAGCCATAATACTGTCATGGTTGGGTTGCACACCACCACCATCAGTTTTCACTCCACCATCATGACTTGGTTTCACACCACCATCATCGGGTTTCACTCCACTGTCATGGGGTTGTTTTCCACTGCTGGCCTCATTATTGTTGTTTCTCTATTTCTTAAAACAAAAAGACACATTCACTTATGGGTGAAATCAATTGTGAATAGAGTTTACAAGCAATCAACAATTAAATTCCATTGATTTTACTTACAATGTTTTTCAAAGGTGAAGATTTTGTTTTCCCTATGCTTTGTCTAAGTTCAACCATGGCTTGAAAGCCGAACTTGAAACCGAGGTGGATGTCTTCTTCTATGGTCACAATTTTGAATTGATCCCTCTGCATTACACAAGATCTCAAATTTGGCTTATTATATTTACTTAAATAAAAGTTGGATGATGATAGGAATGATACAGTTTAATTCTTTGGTACTCACAATTCATTCTTTTAGTTTCACATAACCACCCTAGCCAATTTTGTGTTTCTTGTGTTTTTATAGTCTTTCCTTGGTTACTTTTGACATTCCTGAGAGCCTGCAAAAAGTTTCCAATAGGTTTTATATGGCAAGTTTTATATAGAACTAAAGAAAATCCATCATATTAAATTCAAAATATGATATACCTTCATGGACTAGGTGGAATCTTTCCTTCTTTTTGTATATTTTAACAATGTAAAATAAATTATTTCCAATGGATTCTTAATAAAAATAGAAAATAAACGATGGTACACACACACACACACATTACACATAAATTTTACCCTAGAAACCCAAATCGATAAAACCAACAACCTCTTTAGAGTTGCATTGTTTAAAATACAATATACATATAGGATTCTGTAGCATCAAAACCCCTAATACATTGACTTGAATTAGTAAAAAACCCTAATTCCTTAACCTGAATTAGAAAACCATCGGAAAAAATCATGTGCCAAAAACAGATGCAAAAAACACCCAAAAAAATATTGTTTGGGTCACTGCCCCCAAACCCCTATGCAGGGGGATAGCACTCCCATGTGCGCTCAGCGCAACACAGACACTAGATCTAGTCGTGCATAGAACATAACACATACCCAACACTTTTTTCATTGTTTTCTCCTTTGCATCCTCCAATAGATTTTTCCACTCACTCCCAGAAATCATCGGAGGACACTCATACCTAGTGTTTATTTGTAAATGAACCCTATATTGGTCCATCACATATTTCAAATATGTATTGTCCAATGAGGTGACTCCAATTTTGTTGAAGGATTCACCAAACAGGTCAACCAAGTGGTCAATAGTATCATTTTTCAAACTTGAATTCTAAGTATTCCACCATGTTTGTATGGTGGGCCCAAAAATATCTAAGGTCTTATCATTCATATGCTTAAAAAAATGTTGTTTCCTGGGGAACAATATGATCATTAATTTAAAATAATTAGAGAGATATATATTTCAATTAGATAATAGTAAATGATCAAGACATTCATGAATACCTGTGATTTTTTGTATCTTGATTGGAATAATGTTCTCGTCCACCAAAAAGGTAATTGGAATTGTTCCTTTGTTGGTAACACATGATGATCCAGAAATGAAATTTGTAGAATCACCAATTAGTTCATCTCCACCATCATGTGCTTGGTATAACATGAACTATGAGGGGGTTTCAGGGACCCCCGAAGGTTCATTCATCTCATTCACGGGGATGTCAACCACAGGGGGAGAGCCAAAGAGATGCATACATATGTGGCTCATGGTAGGATGTTGTGGTGTTTGAGCATTGTTGTTGTTATCACTCCAGAAGTCCTTCTCAGGTTGTAGCTTGAAGAAGCCTGGTAACTTAAAATGTGTTTTGGTTTTATGTGTTTATTGGATCAAATGGGATACTAGATAACTGACTTACTCTCAAGACAGTCAAATACATAACCAGATGAGACAAGGCTTTCAAGAATTAAATATCAGATAAGTAGTTGAACTGTGGGTGAAAAATTCTATATTTATCAACCAGATCAGATGGGTGATGGGTTGAATAAAGATAGTGTATATTATTATTAAATCAAGCTTATGAACTGACAAAGTGAGATAACAATCACTAGCAGTTAAGGCAAACTTGAATTAAAACAATCATTCAAAATACAGAAAAGAAAGGAGATGGTAATCTGACAATAATAATGAAAGGAACATGTGCTTTTGTATTATATATGAGAACCATCTATTACAATAGTAGCATGGTCTAGTCTCCAGACTCAAACCTCTCTTCCTTAGAAAGCATAGGCTTTATAGCCTTTACATAACAGTTTGAGATCCTATTAAAATGGATCTGAAATACTAATAATAGAACAAAATAAAATTGATATGCTGTGCAGGATCAATTCCTAAATTAAGGGTCAAACCCTTATCAAAAGTCTTTAGCAATCTTCAACCTCCTTAGCAGCCTTCAATAGATGTTAAAACACTTCGAATCATTTCTTTAACAATTGTTCTTCCTTGCAGTCTTCAGGGAGATGATAAGGCTAATCAAAAGATTCTTCTGACACCTGGGCATATCTTCAACCAAAAATAGAATCTCTTTTGAGCCTAATATCTTTTCTATTTGCCTCAAATCTTTGAAAAAGAGGATGATCTTTATCCCTTTTAATATTATTATTCATTTGCAACCCTCCTTGAGAGATTTGGCAATGAAAACATTCAACCTGTGCAAAAGATTAACGTTTTCCTGTGACTTCACTTTTGGCAGCTTACAGATATGAAAAGTGGGATTAGCTGTCGAAAGTTGAGCTTTAGGCAGCTAACAGTGCCTTTTGGAACCTGGCTAAGTTGCCAAAAGTGCTAAGGTTTTTCAAAATGATAGGATTTTTTGTTTGGATCATAAATTCATTTTTTTTTAATGTCAATAACAGAAGCACCTGATTTGATCCAACCCCTTTTGATCATATTTTCTTGTCTGCATCAACCATGATCAGATATGCCTTTGTTTGCAATGGTGCTAATAGTTTTGTCCTTCATATCCCTTAGCAAGTGTTTGACACCATTATTAATTTCTGTGTCTATTGTGACTTAATATGTGTCATTTATTCAAGGAACATTTCCAGTGCTTGCTGCTCAAGCATCGCATCATGAAATTAATTTCCAGCTCCTGTGATTTCCCCTTTCTACTACTTCATGAGATTAATAGCCTTAGCATTTTCTTTTGTTTTCTCTGCTTGCTTATCAATTGTATTTATGGATATATATCCATGCTCAAGATACTCTTCCTATGACAACTAAAGTTTCTCTGAACTTGAGACTAACTTCGAGGTTCTGGCTCTAGCAACCAGTGGTTCCAGAGAGTGATTTTCTCCCAATGATCTGAGTCTTGAACAATTTTGTCAAAAATGTTGGCAATCCTTTGACATGATAGTTGTATGTGAGAAACTGGAAACAGATAGCTTCTGGTAAAATAATCTCATTTCCATTGTATCATTCATACCAAAACCTTCAGACAAGAAACGTAGTGATATTGTGTATACAAAAATAAGAACAGAACTATTTGGAGGACCAAGTAGAGGCAAATTACGATCTACTCCTATGTTCTTCCAAACAAGATATTATAAAAGAAATCATGAACATTGAACCTGCTTATTGTGATGGTCTGGCTAAGGAACTGAAGTTTATCAAAAGATGGCAAAGCTTCCACTGCATCTTTTCAACCTTGTTGATTGCTCTTCAATATCCATTTCCCAAGAATGCCTAATATATTCCTTGTTATCCATTACAAATCTCTGCATGCTGTCGCTTGATGACAAAGGTCAACCTAGAATGATAAGAGTAGGAGAAACACTATGTTAGAAGTGTCAATCATGAAATGGAAGACCTTCTGAAAAGTCTATCCAATGTGAGGGTTTAGCATTTGAATCCTTAACAATTGTATATAGGCAGCCATTGCAATAAGGCCATCAGTAAATGCCAAGAGAACTAAAATGATGAACATAATAGACAAAAGGAAGTGACTCAAGCTCATAATGTTGATCTTCAGCCTCACCTTGTTTTTTCCCAACAATTTACTGAAGCATAGGCCCCATAATTTCTCTTTAACCTCAAAGTAAGCCATCGACTGATAAACTAAAAATGTCGACACCAGCACAACCTAAAACTAAAGATATCATCCTGTTGTAATGCTTGCAATGCCATGTCATGGCTTGGTTTTCAGGATTAAGTTACCAATTTGACACCTGCAATCAATTGGCACTTCAGCTCATCTATTTTCTCAACGTATTGATGTGACACAACCCTCCATATATGCAGAGATGGCACCTATAAAAAGCACTTGTCTACATTTTGTTTTTTTATTTTACGTCTTGAAAAAGATCCCATATGCATTAGAAAATTTAACATGTTTATATGTGTTGAGGCTTATAACTCTAATCGATGAGACATGTGGAAAAGGAATGGCTTGGCACTTGCGCTTGGCTTTGGTGACTTATATGTTGGTTTGGACTTGCCATATGAACTCAGAGTTTGGCATAGTTTGTGGACTTTGATATGTGATATAGCTTAGACTTTAGATTAGAACACTTCGAGCACACACCACCTTTTGGAGAAATGTATATTTTTGTTTAAAAATATAATAAAGACATAAAATCTAGGAAAGACAAACCATAAGGTTCACGAGCAGAAAGTGATCAAATTAAAGCTAGTCAATACTAGATAGGATATGTGAAGATTATGACAATGTGTAAAAGATCAAAAGAATATGACCATTAACATAAATTTTAATGAAGAGCGCTTAAAATTATATATGAAAAATTTGGGTGCTAGCAGCTGCTACGAACACCAACCTTAGGAGAAGGATGTTGAGTATCTCTGAATAATTCCTTTTTTTATTCAAATCATATAAAAGTAGCAAAAAAAAAATCATAAATGAACATAAGTGATAAATAAAAAATTTAAAATGTGGCTCTTACGTCATATCATTATATATTTTCCATCAAAAATTTGCATCTTTGTTTGTTCTCCTCCATTGGTTTACACCTACCCAATGTAATAAGTTTCATGTTTTCCTTTCTCATGACCTTTTTAATTATATCCATTGGGTCCATGGATTCAAAAAATATGTCATTGTCTCCCACATTGTCAACATCAGGTGTCGATAACTACATATACATATTTATAAAAAGAGTTAATTCAATTATAAAAACAATAATAAAATTCACTTTAAATGGATATGGATATCGTTAGTCCTTTACTTGCTTCGAGGTTGGTGCCTTCTTGCAATCACCCTTCCACAATATAAGAAGCATGACATTAAAATGTTACCTTATAATATGAGAATCATGAGATATTAAAATGAACATGTTAAAGATAAAAAAAGATAAGAGTCATTAGATAGAGGTTGGTTGAAGTTATCATGTCAACATCCATTTTTATTCATATTCCTATGAACACCATTCATATGTGTATTATTTTTCTAATTACATACCTCTGCTGAAAAATCTCATCTAAACCATATTTTCATCAAAGAAAAAAAATGCCATTCTATATTCCATAAATATCCTAATATGTAACAAATATCAACTGTACGCAAATAAAATAAAAATAGTACTTTCAACAAATGCTCATTGATATGGTTTAATAATGACTGAGGTTGAGAAGGGTGTTGACTCATGATTCATCACCTACCATAGGATCTTGCAAGGACCTGTGAAGCCTGTGTGTGTGTGTGTGTGTGTGTGTGTGTGTGTGTGTTAAAAATATTAATTATTATAATAGGTGGGGTCATGTTGTAGTTCAGGGTATCATAGGGATGCAATCAAGAAGAGAGAGTGACATTATAGGAGCAATATTAGGGAAACACACGTACTAAAAAAGAGAGAGATATGTGGGTGGAAAGGATATACATATGAGTTTTTATTCCATATTCATGAGAATTTAGACAATAGAAAGATGGTTGGAGTGGTTGTACTCACTCCAACTAATCATTCATTAAATTTAATTTATCCTCTATATGTATTTCACTTACTTTATTACATGTATTCATACATTCTTATGATAATGTATAATGTATGAAGTCTTATTACAAGGGCCTAAGAGGCCTCCCAACATCTCCCCCACATTCAAATCCTTGCTTGTCCTGAGAAAGTGTGTATATAACTAATGACATGTTACTCTTTAGCCTTCATATTTGATCTGATAAATGTCTATGCAGTTAGTGAGTCTCCAGTGTTCATAGACCCCACCCAAAAATGGTCCTCTTGACTCTCTTGTTACACCATCATGCCTTCAGTGGTGCTTGGCCCGACCTGTGCTCATATCACTCCTGCACACACCTTACAATGGAACACCATGCTTCATCCAGCCTACCATTTCTCTGTTTTCTGGCTTATGAGGTCACAACTCATGAACTATTCTGCAACTTTTACACCAAGGAGCTCAATCAATTCAACATTTCTTGTGCCATCATATTTATTTCAAGATCTTATGTGTGTGTCTATCATCTTATGTCTCTTTCTTGAATTCCATTATCCACTTCCTACATGATTATCATCAATTCCTATCTTTTACTATTTTAATACTCTACTTCTCATCAAACTTGTTTCTCTGCTGCTCAATCCTGGATATGCCTTTTTATGCTTTTTGGTCTCTGGAAATGTATGGAGTTTGAAATTGTTATTACATAAAGGAGGACTTGACTATAACTTTTCATGGTCATGACTTGATTCAATGACTTAATGGAACCAAACTTTTAAAAAATCAACTAAATGTTGTCGACTAGGGATCGACTAACATCGGAAAGGAACCACTCTCATTGGCTAGAAACCAAATCCTTTATTTTTTTTACTCGATTGAATGATATATAAATGACTCCTTTATTTTTCAACTCAATGTACTGATACATAAATGACTCAACTCAACTTCCGACATTTTTTTTCTTTTTTCACTAATAAGACTACTCAACTACTACCTTCATGTAACTCTTACAATTTCCAATATCGATGACTCCACTAAACTATTTCCTTCATATATCAAGACTTCATATACATTTTTGTTTTTTGAAACCAATGAATCATAAACACAAAACATACAATTTTATTTTCTCAAAAATGCAAGGTAAACCCAGAAAATCGATTGAAGAATAATCATGTAACTTTACATATTCTTAAAAGGAACTTGAATTGCTAGGATTTTTTTCTCCATGAAAACACCATAATATTCATTGTGCTCTTACCTCACACTTGGAATAATTATCCACCTATATTATTTATTGTTGCATACTTTAAAACTGTCAAAGAATTTTTATCTTCGATGTGCCTGTGGGCAATGTAGACAAGACTATTTTTTCTACATCGAAGACCAAATTACACAATCTTTCCATGAAAAATGGTTTTGTAAAAAAAGTGAATGGATGAAACCAATTTTAATCATCATGGGTATGGCCTTGTATTAATTCTTTAAAATCCACACTCCTTTGTAGAAGACAAAAATATGCATTAGAGTCTACTTGATTGCATTCTTGGTGCCTAAAATATAATTTATCCATTGCCTCCCTCAAACACTTCTCATCATGAATTCTATGCATCAAGTTGTTGTGATCCACATATGTAAGTCCAATTTTTCCTTTATTTATTGTACAAAAAATGGTGTTGAAACCGTATCATTCGAGAGATGTTGCTAGCCAATGCATAACCACGATTGGGAATTGGGTTTCTTCATCGATACAGTGTTGTGATGTCCCCTTCCAATTGATCATGAAGGAGGATGAATCAATAGCCTATACCACTCCTGTAGGATATAGTCAACAAGGAAGTGGATTCAAGGAGATTTATTTGGTGTCAATAGAATGATAAAATAGGTTTCAATCAAGGGAACAGAGGAAAATTCGATTGAGGACGAGATAGAGGGAATTTTGGAAGAGGAGGAAGAGGACCGATTATATGTTACAATTGTAATCAACCTGGACACTTGGCCCGCGAGTGTTAGAATCCATGTACGATGTGCACATATTGCAGATAACCGGATCATTCGACAAAAGATTGTCCCCGACTATTTGTGAAGTGGCATGCCAGAGGAAACCAGAACCTAAGTCTGAATCGGAATGTGTATATGATATCAACTGAAATACGTAATGAAGTACCCATAGTAGTCATTTTTACGTGCGGAAGAGATAGAACATGGACCAATAGGACAGATGAACGAATGAAGACTGAACAATGGGTAAAAAATTCAAAAGGTCCCATACCAGCCTTTGATCCTCAACAAGAAAAGGAGACATATCAGAAGGCAAGAAAATAAGTACTCAGAACGGATTGGGGAGCATCCACATCAGCGACACCTCATGAAGAAGATCGTGTAATGCCAAAGAAGACAACGGGGAAGGTAAATACGCTAACAAAATTCTTGAGAAATTATGTAGAGATAATCAAATATGAGGTTGTGTTGAGTACATTATACGACATGATTGATCACTACACTAGAGGAAGGGAAACTCTTGTCACACAAAGGATGGTAAATCAGGTACTACGTAGGAAGTGAACCAATGAAGAATTATGATTCATTGCGCATATTGGAGAGTATGATGTGGATAAAATTATTTTGGAATTAGGGTCTGAAGTAAAAGTGTTACCTAAGCATACATGGGAGTTGATGGGAAAACCCAAGTTGGTATGGTCTCCTATTCAGCTCAAGTTAGTGAATCAACACAAAATATTTTTAATTGGTCGATTGACAGGAGTACCTGTGAATATAGATGGGGTGCGTAGTGTGGCAGACTTTGAAGTTATTGAGATTGTGGATGACAACCAACCATATCCAACATTGATGGGACTAGAATGGGATTTTGATAACCAGGTGATAATCAACTTGAAGAGGAGGGAGATGATATTTGAAGTTGGAGATTTGAAAGTTATGACACCCTTGGACCCATCAAAAGGAATGCGATACATAGAACCAACAAGAGGGAATGACATTGACAATATATATAACATGACTACGTAGATGGAGGATTATTCCAACCCGACAGCAGATGGTGCATTGAGGTGGAAATGTATCAGTTCATGTGCGTCATATTTTGAATAAGGTCAGGAGCATTAGAAATAGAGAATGCATGAAGTGTCAACTAGACGATGTGCACACATTACTTGATATGTGTGCTGGATTGGAACATATATATATAGCCCACCCAAGTATGATGGATTAACTGATATAAGTATGTTTGTAAAGACATTTGAGTTGCAGGTACTCAAACAAAAAAGGTTGTTAGCACTAGATGTGGTATTAAAAGCGACTCCAGCCAAATGGTGGGATGCAGACATAGAGGGAATGATAGACTGGCTACAATGCAACAGACTAATGAAAATAAGGTTTGACACTAAGGGAGAGAACGTCGTGCAGAAATAAAGAAGGGAGAGTGACTCAACAGTTCATGTGGAACAGTGTAGGGCTCTTTGGGGTTCAGTATCAGAGGCAGAGTGGACACATAGATTTATACACACACTGGACACCATTCTAAAAAGCTGGTACTTGGAGTTTGAAATCCATAGAGAAACAATAAGATGGGAAGAACTGATATACAAGTAAAAAATCACATTTACATTTGAATATGAATCTCCATTCATATATACAGCACTACCGGTGATTTAGACGAATATATTCTCAAAAGAAGAGACAATGGAGGTGATATCAGTGTGCAATGAGCACATAAACAAGCTGACTTTCTGTAAGATACTGGAATTCTATAATGTATCCATGGAATAATATGATGAAGATAATCCTAGGAATGTATAGATACCTGAGACAGAAGGAGAACAAGCCATAGAAGGGTCAGAGCTCAAATCCACTGCATATACAAAGTCAATAAAGACGTGGAAGGTGAACATTGGGAGGATAGAGAATCCCAAGTTTGCGTGTATAGGGGACTATTGGAGTGAGGAGATAGTTGACAAGATTAGAGAATTACTACGAGAATACCATGACTTATTCCCAATGAATGTTTCATAGATGAAGGGAATAGAAAGAGACTTAGGCGAGATGAAGATCCCATTGAAACCCAAAGATAATCCAATGTGCCAGAGGCCTTACAGTATAAATATGAGGTATAAGGAGAAGTTTAAAGCTGAAATAGATAGGATGTTGTATGAGGGAATAATTGAACTGGTAGAAGGATCAGAGTGGATCAGGCCAATGGTGATACATGACAAGACGACGGGAGGAATCAGGATCTGTGTAGATCTAATGAAGTTAAATGATGAATGCTTACATGACCTATTTCCAACACCATTCACGAATGAGGTACTGGAGAATGTAGGAGGATCGATACAAGAGAACTTTTGCGATGGATGGGGAAGTTATCAGTACATGGTTATTCCCTTTGGATTGAATAATTCCCTTGCATTGTTTTCCAAGGTAGCAGTTGTAGCATTCAAGGAGTTCATGCATAAGTTCCTAGCAGTATAATTGAATTATTGGACCGTGTTGAGTCTACTGAAGGAAATATATAAGTTCTTAGACTTATTTTGGATCGGTGCAGACAGTGTCATACTTCGTTGAACTTGAAGAAGTGCATTTTTTGTGCACCATTTGGAATTTTGTTAGGACATGTAGTTTGCAAATAGGGACTATTGGTAGACCCAACTAAGATTGCAGTCATTTTGGAGTTAGAACTACCTACATCATTCAAACAGTTAAGGGAAACATTGGGTAATACATGTTATTATAGGAAATTTATCAAGGAATATGCATAGATCACAACATCGATGGAGAAGTTACTAAAGAAGAAAGTGAAGTTTCAATGGAATGAATATTTTCAGAGGGGGTTGGACACCCTAAAACAAAAGTTGGTGACCGTGCCAATTTTAATTTTTCTAGATTGGAACAAGGAGTTTCGTGTACACATGGACACATCATCCATAGCATTGGAAGTAGTTATATCCCAGCCAGGGGAAGGAGACATAGATCACCCAATTTCTTTTTCAAGAAGGAATTTGTCTATATTAGAGAAGAACTATACAACCATAGAATGAGAAGGATTGGTGATGTTATATGAACTATAGAAATCCAGGCATTATCTATTGTGGCCTCACTTTAAGATGTATACTGGCCATTCTGCATTAAAATAATTATTCAACAAGACAGTGTTGGGGGGGGGGGAGAATATGTAGGTGGATCTTATTATTTAAGGAATACGACTTTGAAGTCATAGTGAAACCAAGGAAGCTAAATGCGGGACCAGATCATCTATCACACATATTGTTCACGGAAGATGCAGGAAATTTAGATGACAGCTTCCCAGATGCACAATTATTTGCAATAAGGATGGTGGATGATTATTTGTTAGACATCGTACAGTTTCTAAACACATGCATGTATCCATCTGAGATTATTGTAGCCTAGAAGAAACAAATGGTGGTGAAAGCAACAAATTATCAGTTGATTGTAGGGAATTTCTACAAGATGGGTGCAGATGGAATATTGAGACGTTGTGTGTTGGAGCACGAAAGGTCATTGATACTTGAGTAAGTGCACGATGGATTTGTTGGAGCATATTACGTAGGGAGAGAAACTACAAAAAAACAATTTTGCACAAGGATTTGGTGGTCAACACTTCACAAGGATGTGAAGAAATACTATCATTCATGTGATGTATGCCAACAGGTGGGATAGCCATCTAGGAGGGACAAAATTCCTTTGAATCCATAGGTAACATTGCAATCATTTGAGAAAGAGGCCATAGACTTTGTGAGGCAAATCAACCCACAAGAAATAATATCAAGGGAACGGTATCTCATTACTACGATAGAGTATTTGACAAGATGGGAAGAAGAAACCCCAGTTATAGATTGTACTGTGGAAACTGTTGCATGGTTTTTGTTCGAAAATGTAGTCACAAGGTTTGTATGTTCGCACATATTATTCAGTGATCAAGGGACACACTTTATAAACAAAACAATTGTATCATTGACTGAGGATTTTCAAATTCATCACCAAAAGAGAACCCCATATCACCCTCAATCCAATGGATCTATGGAAGCTTTTAATAATATCTTGGAGAATTCCTTGACAAATATTTGCAATGTAGAGAGATACGATTGGGACTTAAGAGTTACTGCAGTATTATGGGCTTACAGGACTACAATAAAGAAGTTGACAGGGCAAACCCATTTCAGGTTGGTCTATGGGAAAGAAGCAGTAATTTCAATGAATTTTATTCTTCCTATCTTGTGCATTACATAAATCATAGAGCTATCATATACTAGTGCAATAGATTAGAGGTTGGCATAGCTAGTACAACTTAAGGAGGATTGGTTTGTCGCAGGATTCCATCAGCAAGTTCAGAAATCTAGATAGAACGCTTGGCATGATCGACACATTAAGAAAAAGAAGTTTCAAGTTGGAGACCGATACTACTTTATGAAAACAAGTATATGCAACATCTAGGGAAGTTATGAATGCACTGGTTAGGACCTTATGTGATTCAACAACTAATAGATATAGGTGTTGTGTGGTTGGAAACATTGAATGGGGATTTCTTCTAGGAATGGTGAATGGAAGCCGATTGAAACTCTATAGAGACAGCTGACATGATGTGCAGTAATTTGGGTTGTGCCGAAACACGTGTATTATAGTAGGAAAGAAAAAAAAAGGAAAACTAAATAAAAAGTAGATATAAGGAAAATAAAAAGAGTGTTCAAATACTGAAGCATTAAAAGATGAAAAAAATTAATCGTCATCACACATCATCATAACACTGCACCAAACTAAGAGATAAGAGATAGATGAGACAAACTACATTATGGACAGATAGAACAATAATACACCAATGTGTAGTTGGGAAATGATAAGACCATTAAAAGCACTGAAGCACGAAAATTACGGTTACACAGCAAGAGTGACAGGTCATAAAAGAATCATATAAGTCTTAAATGGGAAAAGTCGTCGAAAATCTCGACATATCGACAATACAAGGGATAAATCACCCGATGGATTTTGTAATCAAGATTCAATTATGGAACAACTCATCAACCACGGTGACAAATTAGTAAAGTTATTTAATACAAGACGGATTAGATATCATGTTGACGGGCGAAATCGGTCGTCCATCAACTGAGAGAGTGGAACCGGTCCGGGGTTGTCTAATAACCCAAGCCATTTGGGATGAACCACCCTGACGGGTTTAGCGGCTCCGTTAGACGATCTAAGGTCCTAAAAGAACAAAAGAAAACTAATCTAAACTAACTAATCTAACTAAAACTATATAAAAAAAAATAAACTAACTAATAAATAAAACTAACTAATAAACTAATCTAATTAAAACTAACTACTAAACAAACTAAACTAAAACTAATTATTAAAACAAACTAAACTAATCTAACTATTCTATATATACAATCTACTAATTACTACTATACTAACTCTAACCAATTAACTATCTAACTACTAACTGCAATATAACTCATTCACAAAATGTACAATATTGGCAGTTTACAGATTTAATTAAAACCTGAAAAACTCATTTTCATTCTGCCCTAAGATAGAGGAAGATATTTTTGTTGATTTTATATTTTTGTGAACAGAAATAAAACAGAAAACTAACTAAACTAAATTACTAATCTAAACTACTAATATGTCTAATCAAATCAACGAAAATAATCACAAACTAACCTAGAAATACGCTCCAGATTTGCCATGTGTATGATGACTGTACTAGCAGATTGGAGGAAGGAAACTCGCACCAATTAATCCAAAATCTTCTCATAAACGATAGCTGCAATGCTCTTTAAGTTTGTTTACAGGACAAACAAGACATAAAAATCATAACAATTATATGATTTATAAATCCCCACAATTAGGTAAACCTGTTATGCAAAGACTTATACAGAATAATCCAATTGATGAAGAAGAGAAATCTGTCATTCATAAACTGAATCAAGTAACTGCTATGTTTTTAAATACTGGAAGAAATTAGATATGGATCATATTAATTAATTCATATCATTTTCACAAGACTAAGATAGCTAAAGTAGTCATTAATCAAATGCAAATTGATAAGCATAACATGAAACAAAAGATTGATATTATGAAAAGCGAAAGTTGCAGCAGAACATCAAATTATGTCTCAGTCTCTATCAGATATCCATAATCCCGGTTCTCCCACAAGCGAGGATGATCCTTATTACAAAAATAATAAGTATTTATAAGTTTTTCCACAGGGTAAAACCTCCATGTGGAAATTATCACACTGTTTACATAAATCTGGGAAGATATTCCCAATTTTAACTAAACTAAGTAACTACAATAAAACTAAAACACCCAAATATCTCTTGAACTGCCCAATATGTCTCATGCAATTCAGATTTACCTGAAACAAGTCAGAAATAGACAGGTTAGAGAGATATTTTATTAACAAAACAATAAAAATATAATTCTATAGACTAGCTACAGAATCATGCGATTATGTAGCTAGTCTAAATAAGATACAGAATCAGCATTGAGATTAATTCAAATCTTTTTAAAGAGTTAAATTTAATCATCATCCAAGAACTATATGAAAATGAATCATTTAATTTGAAATTATTATACCATTCGAGATCAAACAGGATCCACATCATTCAACCAAATACAGAGATAGGAATACTCTATTTCGATTATTATCATAAGTCGGGTGAACAACATCATATGGAAAAGCACTGTAATCGTTTCTCAACAAATCGAATCCACAAGTTGTAAAATCGTTTTGATATTCAATTGAAAACAAAATAAATCGCACACACTTCGTTATACTTGTCTTATCAACAGGATAAATAATCGAATCGAACAGGATTATTTTCAAATCATGATAATTGTATAGCAAACGATTTAGGCTGTGAGCGAATCCAAATCATAACTGACTCGTAATTTTCCACAAACAAAATCGTAACAGGATCAATCAAACAAAGTTCATTATAGGTATCGATCGTTTATCATTGCACAGTGAGCAAACAAGATCGATTTTCCTTTACCAAAATCGTCCCAATCAAACGAATTATAACCGGGTTTGACCAATTTGTTTTTTTAAATTTAAACAGAGAATCTATTACAATCGGAATTCAACTCATCAAATAATCTTGCCAACTGAAGAAGTAGAAAATATTTTAACACATTCATTATGAATCAAAATCGTTCCATGATTCGGGTGTGCATGCACAGGCTAAAATGAGCATATTGTTTTTATAAAACAGAGTCGTTCCTTTTGAATTGAAACTGAACAGAGTTTCATTCTTGTTCATAGAATATTACACGACACAACATATCATAACAACCAAACTCAATAAGATCGTTTACCAACCATAGCATATGGATCATAACGAAATCAAATCCAGACGAATCGTATTCTAAATTGGGCATGAAAAACTTCCTGTTGGGAGTGGGCACAAAACGAATTGAATTGAAAACACACCATTACTTTCGTTATTTCACTCAGAAAAACTTAGCAAATGAAATCCAAACGAATAACCATTCCAATCCAAATAAAAATCTATGAGCAAATCATATATCAAATCAAAATTCCTTCTATTTTTATCAAAACGAAACCATGCACAGGATGATCACCGAATGACAAAGGCATTTGGATGAGTGACTGAGCTATTTAAAAACTGAATTCAAATCATTATATCAACTTAGATTATTTACAAAACAAAAACGATGTCAAAAACCATACCTGTATAGCGATGAGGCTGCTTGATTATGCCAGTTTGGACTTTACAATGGTCGTGGTTGATTCCATGTTTTTGAAAAGGATAGAGTCGGTTGTCTTTTTCTTTTTATCTGTTGCTTGGAGCTTGGCTTTTTTACTGCTTATCACTGCAATTTGATCTTCCAGTGATTGAATCTTCGATTGGAGTATAGGAACATCAATGTAATATCGTTCTAACCATGAATTGCATTGGTCACAGGATGACTGTGTGGGTTTAGAAAGAGCAGGCGAGGGTTTGGGAAAATGACTGAGGGTTTCACGAGGCAATTTAATACCCGGGTAGTCAGGGTCGTTCTTTAGACAGGGGGGAAGGTTTGATACAAAATCATAAGGGGGCTCGGGACATAAACCCTGCGAGTAGGGGTACTCACTGGCCAAGAAACATTCAACATTAGAATCAGAATCTTCACTTAGGATGATAGGGTTGGACTTGGCAGAGGGTTTCGGTTTGTTTCTGGCCATTCTCGAAATGAGATGAGAATTCCTCTTCCCTTTGGCATTGGCAGTAATGTTTTCCTTGGGATTTTTTCTCATAGGCTTTTTAATGGCCTCTGCACTCTTAGTTACAGTGTCAGGTAAGTCAACACCAGGGTCTGCTGAGGGTTTAGGCAGTAGGAGATGTAAGGGTACAGGAGGTTCAGCCTTGGTTTCAATTACCATAGGTTTATCAACCTGTACAGGGTCTGTGTCCTCAAAGCCATTACGGGTGATGAAAGCCCTCCAATTATCACCATGCAAACTCAAATGATAAACAACGATGAGCGTAATAAGCCCATGGTGGAACGGGCTGATGTCAGCCTTCTGCCTCTTAAAATTTTTCGACATTTTATACAGGCTACGATGAAAGTAGAAAGGCATGTTTAAAGGATACCCTATAAAAATCATCAGCAAACGCAAGTGGTAGAGGAACACAAGTCCGTATCGACCTTCACAGGTCACGAACTGCTTGACTAGCATTAATAAGTTGTGCCATCGTGGTTTGAGCATAGAGATGGGCATACCTCTGTCACAAGAGGTGACTTTGCGCGATAGAAACAACAATGTCCATGGCACTTCCTCGACCTTGCAATTCTTAAACCAACGCTATCCTGAGGCAGGTAACCCTGTAGCTGAGCCGATAAACTGTTCATCGATCTTTAACTGTATGTCGCCCACCTTGGCTCGGCAGCCATCGAAATTCATGACAAACTGTTGTGCTACACAAAGGTTAAAACCCTCAAATTATTGTATAAAGGGGAGCCACCCATTTTCCTCCAGGTCTCTGCAGGCATTGTCAAACATCAACAGGGCTTGGTTTCCATTGGGCTTGACTTGCATGACTGGTTCCATGGAGTCGAACGCATGGTAAGCGAAGGGTTTGGATCACTAACACACACAGGAGCCGATCTACCCGAGCTAACAGAAATGAATGAGCAAAATGGATAGGCATAAATGCAAGAATGCGAAGGTGGTGGAGTCTGCCATGTAAAATATTCATTATCCAAGTACAACCGCTGATTTACATAGTTGTTCAATCCATAATAGTAGTTCAACCATCGAGTCATGTTCCCAACTAATGAAATCAAATGTGTATACCAATGCACGCAAACGTTATGCCATAGTGTTTAAATACCCGACTTATAAATCAAAACCAAAATCAATTATGCACCAATGTATCAGCTCATATAATCAACAGTTTAACCAAGGTGCCAAACGGTATTCATGTAATCGACAAGCCAAAAGTTATGAAAAGATTAACATAAGGATTATATCAAAGGACATATATATAAACAAAATTAATCATAACCCCTATGCATTTTCATAGAATCAATGATCAGGCAAGTCATATAAAGTGCAAATCCAAATGCTAAATTCCTTACAAACTCAATAAAACCAAGTTATACAATCAATCGAAGTATGAGAACCGATTAGAGAACCTTGCCAGTTGTATAATGATCAATAAAAGGTAAGCACAATAGGCATAATGACAAAAGAGATATTGACAGTTCAGATAATGATCGAAATATGACTTCGAAAGGAGAAGTTTTCACGCTTACAGTCGTGAAAACTTAACGAAGACAAATGTGAAAATGTCGCAAAAATGAAAATGTCGTTTATTGAAAATTGCGACGAAAAAAATGATGTTTGTAAAACATTAGTGTAGGCAGCTTATAAGACGATAGAAAAAAGTGAGTTGGCTGCCAACATATCATCAACACAAAATCACAAAAACATAAGAAGATCCTTAAGTGAAAATCATTCTTGCATACCAATGAGAGCCAATAAGAGTGAATAAGAGTGAACTAGAGAACAAACCAAAGATAAGAATTCCATAGAATACACACAGTGTCAGTTCAGGAACCTGTCACCCAAGAAGAATGGGGAAAGATCCACTAGCAGTACCATTAGTTCCCCCCAGGATGAGTAGGGAAGGAGATATGCTTGGAAATAATTCCAGCCTCAAGTTTTTGGATCGTGACATTATCGATGAACAACCATTTCTGGAGCTGGCTAGGGAAAAATACTCATAGGTTGAGAGCATATCGGATGCAGGGGCTCGCATCGCTTCCAATGTAAATTTGTACACAAATTTCAACAACCTCGGTAATAGGTTCAGGGGTTACAAACACTTCATGATAGTAAATGAGAAGGAATTAGATAAGGATCCCACTGAAAGAGAAGTTCCCCAAAAATTAGCTTCATATACAATGCCCAAACTGAACCTGAAGGATTTACCAAGGGGTGTGGGAAAAGAGTAGGATGGTATCAATATCAATAAACCTCGGTGGATTATTGACAGAGAAGACGATTATAGGAAGAGGAGGATTAAAAAAATTATTTCTCCTGGTAGAAGTGATGCTTTTTCCATGGGAAACATGACCCTCGATGTCGTCGTCCATACTTAGGTTTCCATTAGAAGGGAAGAGGCCTTCAAGAGGGAGAAGGTAGAAACTCTAAGGATTATTGCGAAGAAGCATAAGGAATAGAAGGAGAAGGCTAGGAAAGTGTTCAAGGAAAAGGATGAATCCAGGAGCATGGCGAAGAAGACTCAAGAAAAAATCCTAAAGTTGTATAAAGAAATTCCAAAAGTTCCCCTAGTAGTCAAAGTGACTATGGAGGAACAAGTGCAGATGATCGATGAAGTCATTAAGGGATTCATAGATATAATATTTAAATATAAGGATCATGTCAATATTTCCACCAGAGGTGTGTGAAGACAGAACGAGAATGACAACCACAACATTTTCCAACATCAAGAAGATTGAGGGTGAATGCGTGAAACTTTGTGAGGAGAACGCACAGATGTGGACAAAGTTGATAGAAGACCCAGAGATCAAGGCCTTGGATTACAAACTAAGAGAGGCACAAAAACATGCACAACAAGCACCAAAAAGGGTGGCTAGACTACCACCGATAGTGCGCATGTTAGTTATTTTGGATCAACGACAAACACATGTAGAAGTGGAGAAAATGAGGGATCAAAACAATATCCTACAAGAAATATTGG
Organism: Picea engelmannii; assembly: GCA_009831015.1. NCBI lineage: Eukaryota > Viridiplantae > Streptophyta > Pinopsida > Pinales > Pinaceae > Picea > Picea engelmannii. The sequence continues at coordinate 130,936 of ML798441.1, read as the reverse complement.
GACCACTGCAACAAGAGGTAGTGCGGGTAATTCAAGAGTTGGATAAGGTGCAGGGTAGGCTCAAGAAAGTGGCGATGGAAGTAGAGGATAAACTTACAAACTTGATTTTGCAAGGAGAAAAGGAGATAACAACGATAGATGCCACAATCATGAAAGAGGTAGAGAGGGAAAAGGAGACCTCTCAAAACTTCATTTCGGCATGGAGGAGAAGGAAACAAGCCTAAGTGGCTCGGGACGAAAGTGAGTGTTGGGGGCATGTTGGATCGACAGCCTTGAAAGCAGTTTTTGAAGTTTTGATAAAGTTTTGAGGAAAAATATTAAGTATATGAAAAGTACATAGAGGAATAAGGAAAGATAGAGAGCGCACAACTAAGGTGCAACCAACAAGAAAGTGCACAAAATGAATACAATGTGTAGCTCAAAGAATAAAATCCAGAAGAATAAATCCAGAAGAATAAAGCAAGGAAATAAATCATAACAAGAGAATGACAACCCGACATTCTAGAAATAGAAGAACAACAGAAAAGCAGCATGAAGGCTTAAAATTTAAAGAAAGGTGTCGAACAACCAGTTAACTGAGCTAGCCATGCATTGTAATGGGATATTTTTGGGAGGACTATATTAGCGTTTTTATACATAGATTTTGATATAAATATGTAACAGATTGGGAGATTAGGGGTTTAGTCGATTGGTTCAGCAGCTACTATTATGGTGAAGTTTGATTATGATAGATTAGATTATGTTACAGTCTTATGGATACTAAGTCTAGAGTTATTGAATATAAAAGGAAAAGGTTAAGAAGAATGAATAAAGGAATGATAGAGATATGTTAAGGAATCATGTGTTGTCTATGTTTTTATGTTTGATGATGAATACTATTTGCATACATTGTAGAATATCTTCATATGATAGTTAAGAATGGTGAAATGATTCATGACTATGACAGTAACAAATATATACAGTAAATTGGAATATGATAAGTATAGGAATCTAAATCATGAGTAAGTTAATAGTAGAACAAAACAAATTTATGCACACAATATAATAAGGAAGAATGAACTAAATGTTTTCCTCCCATTCCCTTACCACTGCAGAATCCTGGTTCTAGAAGTCCCATAGATACCTTGGGTGAGACTTCACATGCGCAAGGAGGTGATGTTGAAAGGGCTAGTGTCTGGTGGGTTTTTTTGGTATTAGATAAACTAAAACTTGGGTCTTACAACCCGTGCACATAATAATTCCAGCAATGGGGTTATTCTCAAAATATTAAAGGATATGATCAAGGGATAAAATGATGCATCCAAAATACAATAAAAAACCACAAGGTTCCAACAATATACCCTTGAGGTGCTCACACAACTGGTGGGACAACAAGGGAATACAAATGGTGCAAGTCAAGGAGGACCTAGTGGATCCCATTAGGATGACAGGATACACACAAAGAGTAGAAATAAAAATACCCCAACTCATAGTGGGAGCCTAAGGGTTTGTAGACCCCTATTACCAACATTCTCGATAGGACAACCTATAGAAGAATAGGAGAATCTGAATTAGGAGCTTGATGTAAACTCCTCTTACAAGGAGTATGAGATGATAGATGAAGATATCTGGGAGAAATTGTCCCATCTATACTTTCACACCCTCAAGCAGAGGAACAAACCAAGGGAGTGGAATAGAGAATCCTATAGTAAAAAAAAAAATTGACCCCGTTCTCAAGGTGGGAAGGATGATTATTCCACACATTGAAGGATCTGCTAAGAGAAAAGTCAGAGCATGGGTGCAGAAGTTTGAAACTTACCTCCAACTTAACCCAATGACTGAGACATAAGCAATTAAGTATGCCACCCTACACTTAGAAGGAGAAGCTCATGAGTGGTGGTACTATGGGATGGTAACATTAGGGTATGCCAACATCACTTCATATGTATACTTCACTCAGAGTTTTATGTATAGGTTTGACAGGAAGGATATTGAAACACACTTCAGGGATTTGGCACAATTTATATAGATAGGTACACCATATGCATATATCACATATTTTTAGAGGATGGAATTCATGGTGACAGATATTTCTCAACAACAGTTGGTGATAGTGTTCACAAAGGGTCTAGCAGAGCCCTTGATATATGGTTAAATTCCTTTAGACTAACCACACTCTAGGATTCCATCAAGAAGACTCGGGATATAGCAGACACATCCCCCCAGAAGACAACGACAAAAAAAATCATCCCATAGAATGGAATGGTGTCAAAACCTCCCCAGAAGACATGTATAGGAAAGGATAGGTTGGATGAAGAAAATAGGAGAGAACTAAAGAGAAATAATGTTTTCTACAGTTGCAAGGATTCATGAGAAAAAGATCATTGATGTATGGGAAAAGGTAAAGTCCATTATATTGAGGTAGTTTCCGATGAGTAGGATGACAATGATGATGAGGGTATTGGACAGGATATTTGTGATCCATCACATGCTACATAGAAAGAGCCATTGTAGGATATCCCCAAGGCAGTGACCATTTCCACACTTTTAGGAGTCCCTAAATATTACACTTTCAGGGTCAAAGGCATTGTGCAGGGGAAATGGGTTACAACATTGGTTGATGGTGGATCCACCCATAACTTTATTTATGTTACACTTGTCACCAGGAGAAAAATTCCTCTGTAGGAATTGAGGGATTCAATGTGGTAGTAGTGGATGGGTACAACATGACATGTACTCAGAGGATCAAGGGATTGGAAGTAAAATTAAGAAAATATACATTGATCGATGAATTTTATGTCATGGATTTAGCAGATACCTATGTGGTTCTAGGAGTTCAGTGGATATACTTATTGGGACATAACTGCATGAATTATCGAGACATGAGGATGGAGTTCAAGGAAAAAGGTGGACATCAATTCATCCTAAGAGGTATGTCAAAAAGTGCCCCCATGATCATGTCTAACCAGCATATGGAGGCCCTTTTTAGACATGGGGATGTGGTTTGCACAACAAAGTGCTTGATCACCATGGAGAAGCCATTACAGGATCGCCAGCATTACCCTGCGAAGATCTAGACATTGCTTGGAAAGCATGAAAGAGTGTTTGGTCCATTTCCAGTAGGGAGACCACTTGAAGGATTTGAGAATTCCATTGATCTAGAAGAGGGGTTGAATCCCGTGATCACCGCCACCTAAAGGAATCCTGACGCAAACCTCAACCCGCAGGCTGAAATCCGCTCACAAGATTATTCCAAATTATCCTTTAAGCCGAAGCAACTCCTTTGTTTCTCGCTGGAATGTCTAATGAATCCACAGGTCCTTCGTAAAACTCGCCTATGTAGATTTACTCCAGGTTGATCCTTATGCTTCTATAAGACCACAATCTGGTCCTTACATAGACGTCTCTCGCGAGTCGAAACCTCTCAACTTCTCTTTTTCCAACCTCTGATGCCTGAGATCATGATATGGGTGTAGCTCACTCTTTGTCAGTGCCTACCACACGTGATCGTCGGCTAGGGCTAAACACTAGAACTTCTCGCAAATTCACGACCTCGTGAGTTGGAGTATCGAACCTTGGCGCTCTCCCTTTGTGAAACCTTGAGACGCAATAGTTGACTTCTCTTTGAATACCTCTCGCAACTCGCAATCTCACGAGTTGGAGTATAGAGTCTTCGTGCTCCTCCTTTGAAAAATCCTAAGATGCGATAGGGAAACTATGGGTTGACCCCTCGATGCGCGAGTACACACCACCTGTCACCATTGTGGTCCCCACTTGATGGATGTACCATGCATCCACATGAGCTCTCGGCTCTCGCCACTTCGCAACTCCGGCAGTTGAAACTGACTCCTCTCAAACCCCGATCTCCCGAAATGCCGAAATCCTAAAATTTCATGCCAATTCTTATCGCAACTCGTGATTTCAGGACTTTCGTTCCTCTGTACTCAACTTCTTGTCGTCCAAAACCCCGAAATACCGAAATGATCTAACGGCTCAGACTGTTCACGATCAATGGTCCACGTTGATTCCTACCTCCTGAAGGGTGGATTCATCTAACACTTAATTTTTTCGCATCTTCACCAAATCCTATGGTCCTTGCTACTTCGTGAATCCTCCACAGAGAAATTCAACCACTCGTTGCTCCTTGATAGCTTCTGCGAAATGAACAAATGTTCCTTCGCTTATGAAATTTACTTCTACTGGATGACTTCGACCCTCGTCTCCTTTTGATGTAGTTGGTCTTCGTCTTCCTTTGAAGTGTTCAAAGGTGTTATCCCTCCTGAGCTTCCACTTACAAACTCAACCTCCAAAAGGTTCCTGCATGCACTCCTTGCGACACTTCTTCAAATACCTCTAAGTATTTGATTTCTCGACTCTGTGCACCACCTGCAACAACATTCCTCAAACCATTCCCTTAATTGATAAGTTCTAACTTTCAACCATTTCGTGCACACCTTGCATGGCTTCTGCGCTTCACTTGCACTTTTGTTGAAATGAGAACAACGGTATCCCTCCTAAGCTTCCAAATATGAACTTTGAACCTTCGTCAACACACTCCTTGTGGACGTTTCACTGCACTCCTTGCAGGAACTCTCCCTCATGATGAGAAACAATTGAAACTCATTCTCTTTCTCTCTCAGACTTCAAACATTCAACATGAAATCATACATACACACACAATATTAGAACAAATTCATAACAGAGAGAATAAACAACTGTAAGCATACCATTCACCATGTATAAACAGAAAACATTATAACACCATGAAATCTAATTCAAAGCTTCATATATTAATTCGAAACTCCTGTACATGGGTTCTTCTCTCAACTCCCTGCTACAACTCTCTGCTCATGTTCTAATGATACAATGCTCTCTTTTTTTTTGTGATACAAGAATGAGGGTGTCTATATATGTTTTCCCTCCTGCTCTTCTAAGCTATCTAATCTATCATTCAAACCTACCTACTTTCATTAGCTATGCATAAATGCCTTAATACAAAAGATGGATGGGAGAATTTCCCCAAGTTCGTTTACAATCTCCAAAGTATAAATGCAAGTACGTTCCTCTTTATTATTACACTTATTCCTTTGTTTCAAAATTTAAAACGGATCTTTATGAAAATGTTCTCTTTTCTTCCTCAGTGCGTCCAACTGCTCCTTGGGCTTGGTTGTGTGTTTTTGGCTTTGCATGATGCTCCTGCATCATACTCCCTCGCTTGAAAATTTTCATGAACTCCTATTCATGAGTTCTTGCACGGTCTGTCCATGCTTCTAAATTTCTTCTTCATCTTCCCAGTTGGCATATTCAACTAGATGTCCCTTCCATTTGATCAAGTATTCAAAATACTCTTTGTTCCTGGTCTTGTTGCTAACTCTCTTGTCAACTATGCTCTCCATCTGTGGATTTTCAGCTATAGGCATTTGTTTTGTCCATTGGACCTCTTTCTGTTCACCTTCTGCTCCTGCTTATTCATCTTTGTAAGGATACAAATCTGCAATATTGAACACCAGTGAAATTTCGATCCCATCGGGTAGTTCAATATCATATGTGTTTTCCCCAAATTTCTTCATGACCCTCCACGGTCCAATCTTTTTCATCTTTAGTTTGTTATATGTTCCCCTTGGGAACCTTTCCTTCCTCAGGTGTGCAAGAACTAGATCACCAACTTCAAATTGAAGTTCTCGCCTGTGCTGATATGCTCTACGCTTGTATTCCTAGTTTGAATTATGCAATCTCTCCTTGATTTGGCTGTGAAGCTCCTTCATTGCTTCTGCAAAGTCTTATGCACTATCACTTCTGAATTCAGCTTGTCCCACATCCTTCAATTCAGAAACTCCCCTTGGTTGCATTCCATATACAATTTGGAATGGGCTCTGTCTTGTGCTTCTGTTGAGCAAGTCATTATAAGAAAATTTTGCCTATGGTAGAATGTGGTCCCACTGACTGTGATGTTCAGTCACTAGGCTCCTCAGCAAATCTCCCAAGCTCTGGTTGACAACTTCTGTCTATCCATCCGTTTGAGGATGATATGCTGAGCTAAATGAAAAACTTGTCCCCAGCTTCTTCCATAAAGTCCTCCATAAATATCCCACGAATTTGGTATTCCGATCTGAAACTATACTTCTTGGCAAGCTATGAAGTCTGACGACTTCTTTGAAAAATAGGTTCGCAATATGTGTTGCGTCGTTGGTTTTCTGGCATGGTATAAAATGTGTCATCTTTGAAAATCTGTCGACTACCAAAAAGATTGAATCACACCCTCTTTATGTCCTTGGCAGTCCCAATATGAAATCCATGCTTACTGCATCCCACGGCCTTTCTGGTATGGGTAATGGCTAGTATAACCCTGTGTTCTGCCTTTTTTCCTTTTGTGTGCTGACAAATCCTACATTTGTCCACAAATTTCTTAACATTTGTCCTCATTCCTGGCCAAAATTATGAGCCATTCAGTTTTGAGAACGTCTTATCATGACCGAAGTGTCCGGCCAATCCTCCATTGTGTTTTTCTTTCAGCAGATTCTCCCTCATGGAGCATTTTGGAATACATAACTTATTTCCCCTAAATAACAATCCATCCCGGATCATATATTCGGTCCACTGGTTTTTTTCCTTGAGAATTGGATTCTTGGATGCCTCATATACCTCTTTAAAGTCTGGATCATCTCTATACATTTCTTTGAGGTTATCAAAACCCAAAGTTTTGACTCGGAATTCCTACATCAACAAACATTTTCTGCTCAAAGCATCAACAACTTTGTTAGCAGTTCCATAAATATGATTAATTACAAAAGTAAAATTATGCATGTATTCAACCCATTTAGCATGCTTTTGGTTCAACTTGTCCTGTTGAGTCACGAATTGCAAAGCATGATTATCGTTGTACAAAACAAACTCTTTAGGAACCAAATAATGCTTCCATTTCTTCATCGCTTATAAGACTGTATAAAATTCCTTGTCATATGTTGAGTATTTGACCTTTGCTTCATTCAGTTTCTCACTGAAGTATGCAATTGGTCTGTCGTTTTAGCTCAAAACTGCTCCTATTGCAAACCCACTTGCGTCACACTTGACCTAGAATGTCTTGCTAAAATCCAGCAAAACCAAAATTGGTTTCTCAATGATGTTCTTCTTCAGCAAGTTGAAACTTTTCTCTGCTTCTTCTGTCCAGTGAAAAGCTTTATGTGTTTTCTTCACCGTATCCATCATCGGTGCGCTAATTCCACTGAAATTTTGGATGAATTTCCTGTAAAAACTAGCTAAACCATGGAAGCTTCAAACTTAAAACACACTTTTCGGCGATGGCCAATTATTAATCGCTTCTACCTTTTCTGGATCCATCTTCAACTCATTTGCAGAGATAACAAAACCCAAATAAATGAGTTATTTCCTCATAAATGTTGATTTCTTCATATTTATCAACAATTTCTCTTGCTACAATCTCCTCATCACTGTAGCTAAATGCTTCAAGTGTTTTGCTTCTGTTTTTCTGAAAATCAATATATCATCAAGATATACAATGACGAATTTTCCTATGAAATCCTTCAGTACTTCATTCATCAATATCATGAAAGTACTCGACGCATTTGTTAAGCCAAATGGCATAACAAGCCATTCATACAACCCCTCATTCATCTTGAATGTTGTCTTCCATTCATCACCTTCTTTCATTCGAATTTGATGATATCCGCTTTTTAAATCAATCTTTGAAAAAAACTTTTCTCCACTCAAGCAATCCATCAAATCATCCATCCTTGGTAATGGAAATCTATATCTGATGGTAATATTATTGATTTCCCTTGAGTTTGTACACATTCTCTAGCCTCCATCCTTCTTTGGTTTGAGCACTGTTGGAACAACGCATGGACTCAAGCTCTCTCTAATCAATCCTTTGTCCATTAAATCTTGGACTTGTCTTTTGACTTCTTCATTTTCCTGCAGTGTTAACCTATACGCTGCTTTGTTTGGTAAACTGGCTCTAGGTATAAGATCAATGTGATGACTCATACTTCTGATAGGTGGCAACGAACGAGGTAGTTCATCCACTACTATATCAGTGAACTCTTCTAGTAACTTTTGGATTTCCTCTGGTAAATTATCCACTCTTGTACTGGTTAAAAAAATTCTAGGTTTCCTGACCACAATAAATTGTGTGTCTTCCTTCTTCTTAACCTCATTAAGAATTTCCTTCCCACTCATGAGAATTACAGTGTTGCTCACCTCTGGTTTCACTTCTTTATCCTTAATCAACAACAACATGTGAGTTCTCTCATTCTTCTCCAGGGTGTATGTGTTCTATCTCCCATCATGAATCACATTTTTGTCATATTGCAGTGGTCTACCCAGCAATAGATGACAAACATCCATGGGAATGACATCACACAATATTTCATCCTTATATCCTCCTATTTTAAATTCAACTAAACATTGTTTAGTGACATTTACCTGATGTCCTTTTTATAGCCACAAAACTCTGTATGGCCTCGGATGTACGACAGTCTCTAGCTCCAGCTTTTCTACCATCTCTGTAGAAATGAGATTGTATGTTCTACCATTGTCCACGATGACCTTGCATAGCTTGTCTTTTGTTTTGCAAGCAATTCGAAATAGACTGTTCCTTTAGACTGGGTTCTCTGCCTCTTTCTCTGGCTTCAAGAGAAATTTCCTCATCATCAAGGATCTTCCGCCCTCAACATTTTCTGCCTCGACATTCCATCCTTGAGCTTCGACATTGTGAGTCTCACCACCTTCTTTCTTTCTTTTTGGACACTCATAAGATTTATGTTTGTTTTTCCCACAAACAAAACATTTCACTTCTCCTCCTCGACCTCTTCCTCTTCCACTAGCTCGAGGAAAAGAATTCTTATCAGCATAATGCCCTCTCTGTGAGCTTCCTCCTCTTTCATGCTGAGTTTGAGGTTTCTTCCCCTCTTCTTTAGGTCTCTGAGTTATGTCTTGGGTAATTGTTTTTCCTCTAGCTTGACTTCTACCTCGACCTCTTTGACCTTTCTTTTGGCCCATCTTCTCTTCAGATTTCAAGGCCATCTGATAAGCATATTTTACAGTTCAACGAGTTATCATTCTCATCTCGTATTGAATGTCATATCTCAGACCATTCATGTATCTAAAAACCTTTTCATCATCACTTTCCCGATGACCTTCCCTAAGGTTGATCTTGTAGAATTCTGCAGTGTACTCTTTCACTGTCATCAACTTCTGTCTCAATAGGCGTTCATCTGCAGCATCTTCGACTGCGACTTCTTCTCCTTCGTGTCCAGCTTCATTTTCACCGTCAGCCTCACTGATATCCCTAGTGTCGACTGTGCACCTCTGTGTTGTCTCCATGGCATAAAGCCTAGCACATAGTTCACACATTTCTCTTTCCACTGCTGGATCAGGCATTGGTCTGTCTCTTCTTCTCGGCGGCATGGCTAAGAAATATTCCTCTTTTCTCCTCTCGCTTCCTCTGTCTGCAATATATAAACAAAATCAATCTTTGATACCACTTTTGACGCAGACCTCAACCCGCAGGCCGAAATCTGCTCACAAGATCGTTCCAAATTCTCCTTTGAGCTGAAGTGGCTCCTTTGTTTCTCGATGGAATGTCCAATGAATCCACAGGTCCATCGTAAAACTTTCCTATGTAGATTTACTCCAAGTTGAAACTGACTCCTCTCAAACCCCAATCTCCCAAAGTGCCAAAATCTCGAGACTTCACACCAATTCTTATTGCAACTCGCGATTTCGGGACTTCTGTTCCTCTGTACTCAATTTCTTGTCGTCCAGAACCCCAAAATACCGAAATGATCTGACGGCTCAAACTGTTCACAATCAACGATCCACATTGATTCCTACCTCCTGAAGGGTGGATTCATCTAGCACTTAATCTTTTCACAGCATCACCAAATCCTACAGTCCTTGCTACTTCGTGAATCCTCCATAGATAAATTCGATCGCTCATTGCTCCTTGACAGCTTCCGTGAAATGACCAAATGTTCCTTCGCTTCTGAACTTTACTTCTATTGGATGAATTTGACCCTCGTCTCCTTTTGAAGTAGTTGGTCTCCGTCTTCCTTTGAAGCGTTCAAAGGTGTTATCCCTCCTGAGCTTCCACTTACAAACGCAAACTCAAAAAGGTTCCTACATGCACTCCTTGCAGCACTTCTTCAAATACCTCTAAGTATTTGATTTCTAGACTCTGTGCACCTCCTGCAACAACAGTCCTCAAATCGTTCCCTTAGTTGATAAGTTCTAACTTTCAACTAGTCTGCGCACACCTTGCACAGCTTATGCGCTTCACTTGCACTTATGTTGAAATGAGAACAACGGTATCCCTCCTGAGCTTCCAGAGATGAACTATGAACCTTCGTCAATGCACTCCTTGTGAACATTTCACTGCACTCCTTGGAAGAACTCTCCCTTAGGATGAGAAACAATTGAAACTCATTCTCTTTCTCTCTCAAACGTCAAACATTCAACATGAAATCATACATACACACACAGTATTAGAACAAATGCATAACAGAGAGAATAAACAACTGTAAGCATACCATTCACCATGTATAAATAGAAAACATTATAACACCATGAAATATGATTCAAATCTTCATATATTAATTTGAAACTCTTGTACAAGGGTTCTTCTCTCAACTCCCTGCTACAACTCTCTGCTCATGTTCTAATGATACAATGGTCTCTTTTTTTTTCTTTTTTGTGATACAAGAATGAGGGTGTCTATATCTCTTTTCCCTCCTGCTCTTCTAAGCTGTCTAATCTATCATTCAAACTTACCTACTTTCATTAAGGATGCATAAATTCCTTAATGCAAAAGACGGATGGGAGAATTTCCCCAAGTCCTTTTACAATCTCCAAAGTATAAATGCGAGTACGCTCTTCTTTATTATTACACTTATGCCTTTGTTTCAAAATTCAAAATAGGTCTCTATGAAAATGTTCTCTTTTCTTCCTTCGCGCATCCAACTTCTCCTTGGGCTTGGTCACATGTTTTTGGCTTTGCACGATGCTCCTGCATCAAATCCAAAGAGTTTCAAAGACAAAATAGATAAGGCCATAAAGAAATTGATAGATATGAGACATATGTTGGAAAATTGGTTGTCATTGATGTCAACTTTAGAATAAGTATAAAATCCTATAAAAGTAATGGGTATAATTGAACAAGTCTCCAAATTGGTCCCCTTATGGAGTATCTTTAAGCATTGTCCTCACGGGAAGACGTTGTGAATAAATCTACAAGAAGCCCAAAGATGTGGTCATGAATCCTGAAGTTATTTGAGGAAAAAGAGGATGATGGAATATACTAATGAATTTAAGGCTCTCATAGATGGATATTCCTCATCACGTTGTTTACAATGGTAGGTGGCATGTGAAGAAAAATACACCCGCAAATAATGGAGCAATAATATAAAAACAATGAATACTCAGCTCAAAATTTCGCATTACCAAAGCATGAATAAATACAATGAGAGAAGATGTTACAGGAAATCATCTTCTCCTACAATCTCTCAACAATCTCTCCAATAATATCTCCATGAATCTCTCAAATATATTTCCTCACCTTAATTAAAATTTCTAGACATAACAAATAACAATACTACTAAAAAGCAATTGTATCTAGAATATGATAAATGAATCATTATTCCAACATTTCTCCCCCATAATGATCATTTGTAAATATTCCAAGATCATCTTTGAATTTGAAAAACTTTTCTTTTGATAGTGCTTTGGTGAAAATATTAGCTACTTGTTCATCTGTTCTGCAATAACTGATCTCGACTACACCTTGTTGAACCAAAACTCGAACAAAATGATATTGAATATCAATATGCTTGGTCTTATTATGAAACACTAGATTTTTGGTCATCTAAATAGCACTTTGATTATCACATATCAACTGAATACGTTGCTCTTGTTGGTCATGAAGATCCTCTAAAATTATTCTCAACCAAACTGCTTCACATGTTGTTGTTTCTACTTCTTTATACTCTGCTTCTATTGTGGAGAGAGAAATTGTAGGTTGGTTTTTAGTGCTCCAAGCAACTGCTGCTGAACCCATGTTAAATGAATATCCTGAAGTTGATTTCCTGTCATCCATGCAACCTGCCCAATCTAAATCTGAATAACCAATAAGCCTAAAATATTATGTAGATCTATGTATCAAGCCATAACCAATTGTACCATGTAGATATTTCAAAATCCTCTTAGTTGCTTTCCAATGTATTTCCTTAGGGTTTGACATGAATCTAGATACCATACTGAGTGCAAAAGACATATATGGTCGAGTTGTATTTAATTATATCAAACTTCCAACCAATTGACGATACAAAGTAATATAAACTGATTTGGAGTCATCATGTCCGTATAACTTCAACCTAAATTTAAAAGGAGTTGTTGCTAGTGTGAAACTCATCATTCTGAACTTCTTCAAAATATCCAAATTGTACTTGCCTTATGACATAAAAATACCATCTTCTTTTTTCCAAAATTCAATTCCCAAGAAATAATGTAACTCTCCAAGATTTGTTATCTCAAACTCAGCAATCATGTGTGACTTTAACTTTTGAAATAACTCAGCATTGTTCCTTGTGTGATAAAATCATCAACATAAAGTGCAACAATTAGAATACCTGACCTAACTAAAGAACATAAAGATTAGGCTCAGATAAACTTTTGATTAAGCCATAATCCTGGAAGTATTTATCAATTATTGAATACCAAGCCCTTGGTGCCTGTTTAAGACCATATAAATCCTTCTTCAACCTCTAAACTTTATCTTCTTTACCTAGAACTTCAAAACCTTTAGGTTGCTCCACATAAATTTCTTCATCCACATAGCCATTCAAGAAAGTTGACTTAACATCCATTTGAAAAAAATTCCATTTATATTGAGTAGCTAATGCAAGAACCATCATGATTGTATCCATCTTTTCCACTGGGGAAAATGTCTCAGTATAGTCAATGTCGTCTCTTTGTGCATAACCTTTTTCAACTAAACAAGCCTTATACTTATTAATTTTTCCATCTAATTTATACTTAGTTATATAAACCCATTTAGTACCAATCACCTCTTTACCTTTTGGTAAATTCACCAAATCCCAGGTATCATTTCTCACAAAAGCATTCAACTCTGCTTCCATAGCTTCATTCCATTATTTCTTTCATGATTCTTTTGCATAAGTTTTTGGTTCATCCATCTTCATTACATGTGTCATAAGTGCATAATTCACAAGATTACTTTGAGATATGGTAATCCATTTTTCAAATTTTATATCTAACATATTGTTTTCAGAATGACTTCTTTCAAACCACTTAGGTTTATTCTTAACTTCATCTTCCTTTACCAACTTGGAATATTATTCACCATCAAGAGTAACTATTGATTAATTGGGTTGGTTGTCATTGATGTCAACCCTTGAAGAAAGTTTGGTAAGAATTCCGGTAGCACAAAGGTTTGGGTAATGGGCCCAAGTTTGTTTGATGTATAAAGGTATGAGTTTTGATATATTTGTAGGTAAGACTATTCTAGATGGATAGTGTTGGCATACTTACAGACATAAGACAATGTGTGTGTGTTTTTCATTGATGGCGTAGATCAGCATGATCAGCAGCACAATGATAATGGCATGGAAATGATCAACAGTAAGAGAAACAGTGATCGTTGGATCCCATTCAGAATTCCCAATGACCGTCAGATCTGAATTCAGATAGGTATTAGGAGGAGCGCATAGTAGAAGAGAACGGATCTCAGGTGTCGGATCTGAGCCCGCAGACCGATTGTTGTTGGATCCAGAAGAAGGAGCACGATCTTTACATGACATATGAAGCAGGCTTACAAAGTCTCGAAAGCAAGAGGATTGTCCATCTTCAAGAAGGACACGTGGTGAGTGACTAGAATTTTGTTGACTTACACATTGGAGGAGTCAATGGAGCATGGTGTGGGAACTCGCGATATGCGATATCTCGAAATGATCTGGGTTGTCGGATCAAGGATTGATCTGAACCCTTGGATCGAGGGTCGTGGACAGTTGGATGCAGACTACACATGGCGAGAGGTCATCTTTTCGCTAACTGGAAAGTCAAAGGAAGGAGGTGCTCTATCCTTTGAAATCACGAAATGTGAAACCATGATTTAATCTAAGTCATTGATAAAAGGAAGAGCATGGACAGTTGATCTGGCTCCATTTTCGAGTTTTGGATATCGGGAGTTGGAGGAGTCAATGAGACTCACAACAAAAGTGTGAAATCACGAAGAGCTTCTTTGTTTGGCAAGTGGTCATAGCACATGGTCACATCATCGAGATTTGGAGGGAGGAGCTAGTGCAACCAAGCTCTATTTCAAAGATCACGACATGGACAGTCGAGACCTTTCATCACAAGAATTTTGAAATGTGAAATCGCGAAATCAATTCTGCTTAGCGTTCGGTCACAGCCAGTGGGCATATGAGATAAACGCGAGACCCTGCGGAATTAATACAATGGTGTTGATTAATTTGGAATATGATCGAAGGGATACTGTTGCACTTCATAGTTAATTGATCAGTTACGATTTAGTTAGCAGAAGTGAATCATAGTTATTGGGCATTTGGTGATTCAGTTGTTGAGGCATTTTCTTGGTTATTCAAGGTGTAACTGAATAGGGGGTATAGGATAAAATGGAAACGCAATGAATCTGGTAGGTTGGTTGTTTAAACTGGAAAAATGATATGAGTTGTAAGAAAGGTAAAATTACAGTATGCATAGTGTGAGATAAAACTCAGAGACATTGAATAGACATAAGTAAGTGCAGAATTGCAGAACAGTTTGAAGCAAAGCAGAACTGTAGAGCAGATAGAAGCAGAGAAGAATTGCATAACAGTTTGAAGCAGAGCATAACTACAGAATAGATAAAAGTAGAGCAGAATTTTAGAACAAATAAAAGAAGAGAAGAATTGCAGAACAGATAGAAGTAAAGAAGAATTGCATAACAAAGAAGAAGGGGTAAGAAGTAAGACACATGTATTGTTTGTTATTCAATCATTTATTCTTAATCATGGAGGTAGGGTGGTGCTAGGGAGGATTGTAGTCCTCTATTATTCAAGTTGGTGCTTGAATATTGAAAGTTGGAGCTTTCATCTAGTTGTGGCTAGAAAAACAGGGTGGCAAGGTGGTGCTTGGGAAAACACAGAGTTTTTTGTATACAAGTTGGTTCTTGTATAAGTGGAAGTAGGTGCTTCCATCCAGTTGGTGATGGAACACTCAGGGAGTTGGTGCTTCCTTCTAGTGGGTGCTAGAGAAACCAGAGAGTTGGTTCTCTCAACAAGTTGGAGCTTGTAAAACAGAGGTAGAAGCCTCACTTTGAGTTCGTGCTCAAACATAGATGATGTATAGAACTTAAAAGATTGCCTATCATTTGAAGAAGAAGAGGTTTTCTCCCTTTATGGGTTTCCTCGTGAAAATATGTCTCTGTGTGTATCTTATATGTGATTGACGTTCATTACTCATGTTTCTCATATGTTGTATAATATTGATGGCCACTTGGAAGAGATTAAAAATTGTTTGAATAGTCATATATNCCCCCCCCCCTCCCCCCTCTTAGTTGACTTAATATTTTTCAACAATTGGTATCAGAGTCGGTTCCTTTATTTAAAGGTAGATCTATAAGCTTAAACATGATGATTCATGAAGGTACTTTAGCCAATAAGCCTCCTCTCTTTGATGGAACAAACTTTGTCTTCTGAAAGATTAGAATGAGAACATACTTAATGGCATTAGGTGTTGATGTTTGGGATGTAGTAGAGACTGCATACATAAATCCTATTGTGCTAGCTTCCAAGGATGATAAGTTAAAATTTATCTTTAATTCTAAGGGAATTAATGTTATCTTGAATGGACTTGCAGAAGCTGAGTTTGTAAAGGTGGTGCATCTTCAAACAGCCAAAAAAATGTGGGATAAACTCGTTAACAGTTATGAAGGAAATGAGAAAGTAAAAGATGCCAAACTTCAAACATATAGATTGAAATTTGAACAACTAAAGATGAATGAAGATGAAACAGTCAACAAGTATTTTTTAAGAGTTGAAGAGCTTGTGGATGCCATGAAGGGTCTTGGTGAGAAAATTGAAGAATATGTTTTAGTTCAGAATATTTTAAGATCTCTACTTGATAAATTAAATCCAAAAGTCTCTGCAATAGAAGAACTAAATGATCTTAAAACTTTGTCCATTGATCAACTCCTAGGAACTCTAAATGCATATGAAATGATAATTAGAAAAGATAAATCCATTAATAGAGAAGCATCGTTTAAAGAAGACAAGAATACTGATTCAGAATTAGATGATATTGAGGCAAAATTTGTGAGAAGGTTAAAGAAAGGATCAGAAAAATATCAAGGAAAGCTCCCTTTCAAATGTTTTAATTGTGGTAATATAGGTCACTTTGCATCTAAGTGTCCTCACTAAAAAAAGGATCAGAACTTTGATGATGAAAAGAAATACAAATTTAAGAGATATAGTAAAAAGAAAAGTTTGTGTGCAAACAATGATGACTCCTCAAAAGACATAGATAGTGATTCATCTTGTGAAGACAAGATGAATGCGTTGATGCTTATGGATATGGAAGATCTTGATGATGAAAATTTAGGAGGTGAAATGGATGATGAAGAAGTTGTGGTGGATATGGAAGGTGAATTAATCAGTGCTTTGGAAGAAATTGACAGACTCAAATGTAAGAAGAGAAAAAAAAAACGGTTGTTGATGCAGTTTAAAATGAATGATAAAAAACCTGATGAAGACTTTGCTCTACTAAAAGTGGAGTTAGAAGAGGCAAAGAAAATAGAAGAAATTATGAAACAATAGTTATCAGAGAAGAAAGTGAGGTTTGAAGCCTTAGAAGATGAGATAGTAAAAACCAGAAAAGAAATGGAGAAGTTTAAGACATTGTATCACCAAAATATCTCAAGTATTAAAGTCTAAGAAGAATTAACTTCCATTCTAAATCAGCAAAGGAATCCAAAGTTGAAATTTGGCTTGGGATATGAAGAAGGATCAAGTAGTGATCATCCAAGTAATACAAAACCCATCAAGTTTGTCAAATCCACAATCATTGACAACAACCACTCTACAGAAACAAAGAAAGAAAATCAGCCACCAAGAAGGAATGAAAGAAAAAGTACCATAATTGAATCTGTAGATTAGAAAAACTATCAGCATGGAAGAAATCGACACACTCAAAGAAGATAGTATTTTTCCAAGTACAAATGATTTTTCTATGGATATTGTTTTTTCTGTTCTAACTTTGGTCACAAAGCTATAACTTGTTCTTTAAGATTTAGATATGAGCAATCAAGTTATTCAAGGAGTAATTATTTGCCACCACAAAGATTGATACAACAAAGCAACAAACAATCACAGAATATAAATCATGTGATGACTGGGAGAAGGACGCGGGTAAAACTTAACAACATTTATGAGCATAACAATCGTTATGATTTGTTATTCAGTGAACCAAAATGTTACAACTACCATAATTATGGACATAAATCTCCAAACTGACGCTTAAGGAACTATAATCCTGTTGGCAGCCAACCCATTTTTTTTTATTACCCTCAAAAAGTTGCCTACACCCCTTGCGGTATCATGACAAATCATTGTCGCTTTATGCTAATCGACATTCGTCTTATTTTGTGCGACAATTCCAATTCAATTTTGTTTTTAGTTTTTCACAACCGCAAGTGTGAAAACACTTCTTTTCGCTGATTAGATTGTCGTCGTCTT
>ML798441.1:85574-109907 GCA_009831015.1 Picea engelmannii | reverse complement strand
TTCGTAATTTGAATTGTCATGTATAAACTTGCTGTATAATAGGTTTCCCCTTTTGCAGAAGTTTATAATCAGAAAATTGTTATGATAATCTTTTATGTCTTGTTTGTCCTGTAATAATACTTCAGGAAGCATTATAGCTGACCGTTTCCGAGAAGCTTAAAGGCCTAACTGGTGTGAGTTTCCCTCCTCCAATCAGCTTAGAAGTCATCTCGCATAGGACATACTTGGAGCATTTCTAGGTCAAATAGTTAGGTGTTTATTGTTTTAATTAATTAGCAGTTTAGTTAGATTAGATTATTTAATTGCAAGTAATTTCCTTTTCTGTTTTATAAAATACAAAAAGACAAAAATAGGTTCTTGGTTGTCTTTGGGCAGCAAACACATGAGTTTTACAGGTTTTTATCAAATCTGTGATTTGTCTATAATGTATATTTGTGAATAGAGAGTGATTATAACTGGTAATTAAGTAGTTGATTTGAGTTATTATGATCAATAGTTAATATTTTGTAGATATAGAATAGTTGGTAGTTAGTAGTTAGATTAGTATAGTTAGTTTTAGTTTAATTTCTTTTATTTAATTAGTTAGTTTGTTTTAGTTAGTTTTTTATTAGTTTCTAGTTTCCTTAGTTTAGATCATTTAACTTAGATCAACTTTCTCTTCGGTTTCCTTACGAGACCTTAGAGCGTCCAACAGAGCCGTTAAACTCGTCAGGGTGGTCCATACCAAACGGCTTGGGTTATTTAGACAACCCCGGACCGGTTCCACTCTTCCAGTTGACGGACGGTCATTTTCGCCCGTCAACAAAGCCATATCTAAATCATGCTGCTGAAAATTTCAAGGTTTGGAAGAAGAAAGAAGATGACCAGTGTCAATTAGTGTTATCAGCTCAATGACAAAAGAATCCCTGGTATATTGACAGTGGATGTTCCAAACATATGACTGGAGACAAAAGTAAGTTTCTAACTCTAAGTGAAAACAAATCAGGGAATGTAACTTTTCAAAACGATGCAACAGGAAAAATAAAAGGTAAAGGAATGGTAAGCCTGAGTAATGGAAAAGGAAAAGCTAAAGATGTGTTGTTTGTAGATGGTCTAAAACATAATCTACTAAGTTTTAGTCAAGTTTGTGACAAAGGGTGTGAAGTTGTTTTTACTTCTAAATATTGTAAAATAAAGTCTTTGAATTCAAGACATCTAGTTACAAAAGGGATAAGAACAAAAAAAAATGTCTACGTGTTAAAAAATGAAAAAGAAGAATGACACTTAAGAAAATATGATGAAAGTTGGCTATGGCATAGGAGACTTGGACACCTAAATTTTGATCATATAATCATGATTAGAAACAATGGGGAAGTAAAATATCTTCCAAAGATATCAAAACCATATGACTCTATTTGTAAACCTTGCCAGATAAGAAAGCTTACTCACACTCAGTTCAAATCTAAAAACTTTCATTCAACAGAAAAACCTCTCCAGTTAGTACATATGGATTTATGTAGACCATCAACAAAAGAAGGTATAGGAAAAGAAAACTATTTTATGTTGATTATTGAGGATTATTCTAGACTAACGTGGGTTTCCTTTTTGAAGGAAAAAATTGAAGCATTTGAAAAATTCAAAGTGTTTAAGGCTCTGACTGAGAATAAAACAGGGAAAATATTGAAGGCAGTAAGGTCTGATAGAGGAGGAGATTTTATTTCATGGAAATTCAAATAGTTATGTGATAAACATGGAATCAAATGAGAATACACTATTCCAAGAACACCACAGCAAAATGGAGTAGTTGAGAGGCAAAATAGATCAGTTCAGCAGATGGCAAGATCAATGATGAATGAAAGGATATTTATCAGACATATTAGGTGGAAGCAATCCATAAAGCTGTTCATATTATTAAAAAATCTCATATCAGGCCACACAATGACAAGAATCCTTATGAACTATGGTTTGGAAGACCTACTTCAATCAAGAATTTTAAAGTCTTTGGGAGTAAATGTTATATCAAGAATAATGATGAAAATATTGGAAAATATGATGATAGGGATGATGAAGGTATATTCTTAGGTTATTCTACAAACAGTAAAGGGTACAGATGCTACAATAAGAGGTTGCATAAATTGGTTGATTGTATCAACATAAAAGTTGATGAAGAAATACTGATACGAAATGTAAGCAGTGTTGAACCAAGCACAAAATATATAGTTGAAGATGAAGATGAACAAGTCCAAGAATCAGAGAGAGAAGAATATGAGTCAGATGAAGATACGAATACTCAGGCTGACACAAATCAACAGAAAGAAACAAAACCACCTCTCAGAATTGTTAGAAAGAATCATCCTGAAAATCAGATAATTGGAGATATAAGCAAAGGAGTTCAGACAAGAAGGAAATTAGTTAAAGACACAGAAAAATCTCGGATTTATTTTCTATCTATTTGAACCTAAAAATTTTGATGAATCCAACAACCATGATGATTGGATTATATCTATGAATGAAGAGCTTGATTAGATTGAAAATAACAATATTTGGGAGCTTGTTCCTAGACTTGAAGATAAGAATGCAATAGGTTCCAAATGGGTGTTCAAGAATAAAATGAATGAAAAAGGACAAGTTGTTAGAAATAAAGCCAGATTGGTCTGTAAAGGGTACGCACAAGTTGAAGGTCAGGATTTTGATGAAACTTTTTCACCAGTGGAAAGATTGAAAGCCATCAGAATGTTTCTTTCATATTCATGTCATAAGAACTTTAAAGTTTATTAGATGGATGTTAAGTCAGCATTTCTTAATGGATATCTAGAGGAAGAAGTATATATGGAGCAACTTGAAGGATTCTCATTGACAGATAATCCTGATTATGTTTGCAAGATGAAGAAGGATTTATATGGACTAAAACAAGCACCACGATCTTGGTATTATAGGCTAGACAATTTTTTACAAGACAAAGGGTTCAAGAAAGGTATTGTTGACAACAATCTCTACATCAAATATGAAGGTGATGATTTACTAGTTGTTTTGGTTTATGTAGATGACATTATTTTTTGTTGTACTAATGATTCCTCTGTTGAGTGGTTTTCTAACTCTATGCAAACAGAGTTTGAGATGTCTGTTAGCGTTAGAAGTCACCCCTGGATTGCAGCAGGAGCAGATCCTGATGCCCATCAGTTTATGTCACGATTTGTTTATAAAGGGATGATCAGATGGAAGTAAACTCAGAACAATATTGTCTCAACTCTGAAACCAGGCCAGGCATGCATGGGAAAGTGAGGTCTTAGATAAACTTCAAACAGTGAGTTGTAATAAGGGTGAGCAGGGGGGAAGACTTGTATGAGAAGAGTGCGAGAGTTTGTCATAATCATCAGGTTCCTAACAGACTAGAGAAGAAAGTGTCCAAACACAAGACCCTCTTATATTCAAACACAGAAGACCAGGGAATACAATAATTCAACGACAAATCCTTTATCATAACATAACTGTAACAATTCATGTGAATCATTCGATCATGAACTCTCTAGTATAAGACAAAAACACAGACGGAATAGAAAAACTGTTTTTCATAAAACAAGAAATCTCAAACACAGATGCATAATCATAGAACTAGAATGATCATTAAAACTTTACAGTCGGGAGCTTTGCTCTACCATCGATGATTACAAAATGGAAAAAATGCCTACATATACTCTTCCCTTCCTTTCGCCCAGTAGAGGCGTCTCAGAAATTTCAATTTATGGCATCACCTTAATCAAATCTGGTCTGCATTGCTCTGTCATACGCTACCTTAATTCGGCATGGCCCGCGCCAGAGGTAGCTGAACCCTTTGAATGTTGACTTGGCGTGTGCAGGTTCTTCTGGCGAATTGAAGACTCGGTGTGGCTTCCCTGAGGAGAAATGGTACAAGGGACCCTCCCGGGCAGACTTTTGGTCGAGACATCCATACTCTGCAATAAATGAGCGAGTTGAGGTTTGATCCACCCTCTCTTTTTCTTCATTAATCTCCAGCAGGTACTGGGATTTAGCTCATGTCGAATCGGCATCTGGATCATCACAATGCCTTCCTTCTGATATTTAGCTTGACGCTTCGAGGCCCGAGTGGCCAAATGAAAAACATAAATGCCCCTCCTCCAGGCCTCCTTCTTGATGACCAGGCGCCACAACCATGGGCCCGACTCTGGGCACTTTCGGAGCTTCAGGATTCGTGGTTTCGAGAGGTGAAGCGAAGAGGAGATCTTACCGCATGAACTCCCGAATGCTGACATGACGTAGAAACGTGTCGCGTGTCCTTCAGATGGACGGCCCAGACATTATTTACTATTATAAAGAGGCTATCCCCCTTTCACCTGCTTGCTTGATATGACCTGGTGCTGAGACCCTTGGCTCAGCGCCAAAGGCGCTTTCGGCATTTTGTTGATCGGCAAATCCAAGTGTAATGAGTTGAGAGCTCCCTGTTCCCCAACACCCCGATCCGCGATATGCCGACAGGATGCCACCTGTCCCAATTTTGATTGGACGACCCAATTATTTTTTGAACCATGGAGCTCCCTCTTGCTAAACCCCGGGCAACTTGACATCCCCGAAAACCCGATGATCGTCGATTTGCTTTGTGGATGGATCTCGGTCGCTGACAACAAAACTTCGCCCGCTCGCTTGACTCGTAACCGAAACATGGGTCCTTTCGCGCTATGCTTGGGCGCTTCTTGCGCAACCTGCAAACCTGGATGCTTTCGATCCCAAGACAAGAATTATCACTAACATTAGGCTCCATGGGGGATAGAGTCATCCCTGTGATGCTCTAATAACTCATTCGCAGCTTCAGTGCGTTGTTGTTGGGCTATGGAGTCAAGCCCAAAACACCCGCTTCTGAAAATATAGGCTGAAAAGTAAAGCAAAGAAAACAAAGCTACATGCTCAAAGGAGCTTATTTATATACATTCCTAAACTAATAAAATACTTTACATGGGGCTAGGTGAAAGCAGACTTCCACCATAGCCAATCAAGTAACTTCCTGAAGGGAAGCTCTTTCCTTCTGTCAATGATCATCAGCTGATGGTGTAGTCGTGATAGCAGAACGGTTACACTCATCAACTCCTCCTTACAAGCTGAAGTTAAGATGGGATATGGCGGCTCCAAAGCATAAGGGAAATTCCACTCCATTTATTTGCCGACAGGGTCATTGAATGAGTGGCCAATTCCAGGAAATTGGCGGCAGACAGCCTCTTCTGTTACACAATTGTTCACACATGGCCGAATATCTCTGATAAGCATAGGTGGGTGAATAATTGAAGTAGGCTCACTGATCTTAGGTAGTGGCTACTTTCTGACTGGCTTTGGAATGAAATATGTGCTCGGCTGCTCTTCTGGTTCTTCCTCATCTTATTCATGCACTCCCCCATCTTGCGAACAGGGAATGGTCTCTCGATCCTCCCTTTCAATCCCAAATGTAAATACGTCATGGGAAATCTCATGAAGGAAGAAAAAACAATCCTCTTCCACAATGGCTTCTTCGTTTAATTTTGAGACAGTGGGCTCATCAGGGGCAGATGCCAATGCATCCAAGAAATCTTCAATAATCTCTTCAAAAGAGTTTCTCATAGCGTCTGCCATGAAGACTGGAAAATCCTCTTCGTTGCCTTTAGAGTGCACAAGTGGGCGGAGGACAGATGCAGGCCGGCCAATGCCAGACGACACCTACCCACAAATAGGCTCTGGACAGGAGATGAGTTGTCTACCTTCCTCTTTATGCTAATTTGTGCTTCCTACAAGCCTAGTAGAGTTGATTTCCACCCATGGCCTTTCCTTAATTAATAAAGGAACATGCTCTATAATGTGGTCTTGGAAATATTGCGTAGAACAATACTCACCTGTGAGTATTGGTGGACTAATGTTATTAGAACATTTCAAAAAATCTGAAATGTAGGACTCCATGCATATGGCCACGGGATCGTGGGAATTATGACAGAATCCTTGTCGCTTCAGAAGACTAGGATGTCCTTCTGCAAAAAACTTTCTACTCACAAAAGAATGTCCCTCCCCCTTATGGGAAAACCACTCTGGATCTTCTACAACTGTGGATTTTACCCCAGAAAGATGATATTCAAATAAAGGAGCAGCAGGACCTAGTTCATAATGACTATTTCTTGGTTCTTGTTCCAGATCTGATCCATAATTGTTATATCCTTGCTCAGATTTTGAAACAGACTGACAATCTTCTTCCTCCTGTATATGCAAATATGCCTTCTTATGAGTCCACCTGCTAGCCCTGATGTTTTCCTCAACCTCTATAGCATCCTCAAATAGATGTGTCAATGATGAGGATTTCCTCTCTCTCAGGAGGAAAACTAGCTCTAGATGATGAGCCATGATATAGCACACCATAGTAGAAGTCTCTGTGGGTTTGATCTCTACAGGCATGCTATGATAAACACTGAAAAATATTCTGTTGAAAACAGCCAAGGCTTCATCTTCCCCTCTCCTCAAGGCATTAAACTTGGACCAATATTGATCAAGGGACTTGTTCTCACCCCAACCTTTTAAAAAACCATGGTATAGTTCGGTCCAGGAACCAATAGAACCGGTCTCCAGACATCTAAACCACGCTGCAGCATCTCCAGACAAGGAATGTGAGAACATCATCATGACAACATCCTCGTGAATGATCTCAAACTGATCAATAAGGGTCTCAAAGGCCTCCATATGCTTCTCAGTTGTAACATGACCTTCCCCAGAAAATCGAGGAAGATACTCAAATAAATCATGAGGACAAGGGTTAAGGTGATATGGCAACCTCAGAGGTTTAAACAACCTATTTATGATTTTGACTTGAAAAGAAGTGGGTTGATCATGGGATTCAACAAGAGGTTGGGAGGTCTCAGTAGGAAAAACAGGGGGTAACAAGGCCTGAGAAGATTGTGAATTATCCTCAACCTCCTCAGGACTACAAGGGCATTCGACTCGAAGAGGAGGTGTGATACAGATCTCATCCTTAAGGATAGGCAGAGGTGAAGGCAGAAGATCAGTAATTACAACACAAGAAGAGGGTATGCTTTCTTCTTCCGAGGCTAAGTGGATAAGGGGAGGCTCAAGGAAATCAGAATGTACAAAGAAGAGAAAAAAATTCTCTATAAATGAAGGGAAAGAGAAGAATGAGCTGATAAAAAAATACAGAACTTCATGCAGTAAGCTCATAAACTGATACCTAGTCTTTCCCTTCGACATGGACTCCCTTATGTCAACAAAAACCCCTCCGGTGGAGTCTTTAAATGTGGATTCGCCAAGTGAATGCTATTTATAACAAGTGTGTCCATTCTTCGTTCACCATCAAAGAACGGAAGTGAGCTTTGTGTCTCCTAAGTGCTACCAGGTGTAGCTAGAGGCACTGCAACAGAGGAATTACTAGGTGTAATGACCTCAAAGGAGTCGCCAGGTGCAAGTGCAATATTCAAAGGTTTTGATATCTTATGCACCCTCAGAATCAGAAGCTCATTGTCGTTCTACCCAGGGAAAATCTTCAATTTCGTCCCCGACAACGGCGCCAGAAATGTTAGTGTCAGAAGTCACCCCTGGATTACAGCAGGAGCAGAGCCCGACGCCCATCAGTTTATGTCACGATTTGTTTATAAAGGGATGATCGGATGGAAGTAAACTCAGAACAATATCGTCTCAACTCTGAAACCAGGCCAGGCATGCATGGGCAAGTGAGGTCTTAGATAAACTTCAAACAGTGAGTTGTAATAAGGGTGAGCAGGGGAGAAGACTTGTATGACAAGAGTGAGAGAGTCTGTCATAATCATCAGGTTCCTAACAGACTGGAGAAGAAAGTGTCCAAACACAAGACCCTCTTATATTCAAACACAGAAGACCAGGGAATACAATAATGCAATGACAAATCCTTTATCATAACATAACTGTAACAATTCATGTGAATCATTCGATCATGAAATTTCTGGTATAAGACGAAAACACAGACGGAACAGGAAAGTTGTTTGTCATAAAACAAGAAATCTCAAACACAGATGCATAACCGTAGAACTAGAATGATCATTAAAACTTTACAGTCGGGAGATTTTCTCTACCATCGATGATTACAAAATGGCAAAAATGCCTACATATACTCTTCCCTTCCTTTCACCCAGCAGAGGCATCTCAGAACTTTCAATGGATGGTGTCGCCTCAATCAAATTTGGCCTTCATTGCTCTATCATATGCTACCTTAATTCGGCATGGCCCACGCCAGAGGTAGCTGAACCCTTTGAATGTTGACTTGGCGTGTGCAGGTTCTTCTGGCGAATTGAAGACTCGGCGTGGCTTCCCTGAGGAGAAATGGTACAGGGGACCCTCCCGGGCAGACTTTCGGTCGGGACCTCCATACTCTGCAATAAATGAGCGAGGTGAGGTTTGAGCCACCCTCTCTTTTTCTTCATTAATCTCCAACAGGTACTAGGATTTAGCTCACGTCAAATCAGCATTTGGAGCATCACAATGCCTTCCTTTTGAGATTTAGCTCGACGCTTCGGGGCCCGAGTGGCCAAATGAAAAACATAAATTCCCCTCCTCCAGGCCTCCTTCTTAATGACCAGGCGCCAAAACCATGGGCCCGACTCTGGGCGCTTTCGGAGCTTTGGGATTCGGGGTTTCGAGAGGTGAAGCGACGAGGAGATATTACCACGTGAACTCCTGAATGTCGACATGATGTAGATACGTGCCGCGTGTCCTTCAGATGGATAGCCCAGACATTATTTACTATTATAAAGAGGTTGTCCCCCTTTCACCTGCTCTCTTGATATGACCTGGTGCTGAGACCTTTGGCTCGGCGCCAAAGGCGCTTTCGGCATTTCGTTGATCAGCACATCCAAGTGTAATGAGTTGAGAGCTCCCTGTTCCTGGAAACCCCGATCCACGATATGCCGACAGGCTGCCACCTGTCCCAATTTTGATTGGATGACCCAAGTCTATTTTGAACCATGGAGCTCCCTCTTGCTAAACCCCGGGCAACTTGACAGCCCCGAAAACCCGATGACCGTCAATTTTCTTTGTGGATGGATCTCGGTCGCTGACAGCAAAACTTCACCCGCTCACTTGACTCTTAACCGGAATAGGGGTCCTTTCGTGTTGTGCTTGGGCACTTCTTGTGCAACCTGCAAACCTGGATGCTTTCGATCCCAAGACAAGAATTATCGCTAACAATGTCCATGATAGGCGAACTGTCATATTTTCTTGGTTTACAAGTAAATCAGAGTTCTACAGAAATATTTATATCTCAAGAAAAATATTTGAAAGAGATGTTGAAGAAATTTCAGATGGAAGATTCTTCTCATGTTAGTACACCTATGGTGGTTGGTTGCAAGCTCGGTAAAGATGATATTTCACCTGATGTTGATCAAATGACATATGAATCAATGATAGGCAGTCTTTTGTACATCACAACATCTCATCCTGATATAATGCAAGTTGTTGGAATGGTAGGTCATTATCAATCTGCTCCTAAACAAATTCATTTAGTAGTTGTAACCAGGATATTCAAGTACTTGAAGGTCACAATGACTTATGGTCTATGGTATCCTAGAAATCAGAAATTTCAGTTAATTGCTTATTCAGATGTTGATTGGGAAAACTATGTGGATGCGAGAAAGAGCACCAGTGGAGGAGCATTCTTCCTAGGTAACTCGTTAGTAGCATGGCTTAGTAAGAAACAGGGATCCATCTCCTTATCAACTACAAAGGCAGAATACGTTGTTGTTGCTACTTGTTGCACACAAATTCTATGGATGATACAAACTCTTGTAGATTTGAAGGTAACTTATACTGATCCCATTCCACTTCACTATGATAACACCAGTTCCATCAATCTCTCTAAGAATCCTATACTTCATTCAAAGCCAAAGCATATACCATTAAAATATCATTTTCTCAAAGAATAGGTTACAAACAAAATTGTCTAGGTGAATTATATTCCATCCACAGAACAAATAGTTGATATCTTTACTAAACCTTTAGCAGCAACACCTTTTGGATATCTTCATCAGAAGTTGGGGGTTATATCTTCATTTGTCTAATCTATCCACCTTGTCAGGGGGAGTATGTGATTGTCACATATCTGATAGTTTCGATATGTATTGCAACAGTTCAGGGGGAGCATGTTTCTTCTTTGACATTGATTTCAAAGGGGGAGAAAAAGTGTGGTAAGAAATGTGGTAAGGATGCTACAGTGGTATGTTTGGTTGCATGTTCAGCAGGCAGAGTAGTGGTCCAAACAAAGAGTGAAGAGTGCAGTTATTTAGGTTAAAGGTTGCCATCAATGCCAAATGGAGGGATTGTTGGCATACTTACAGACAGAAGAAAATGTGTGTGTGTGTGTTTCATTGATGGCGCAGATCATCACGATCAACAGCGCAATGATAATGGCATGGAAATGATCAACAGTGAAGAGAAACAATGATCGTTGGATCCCATTCAGAATTCTCGATGATCGTCAGATCTGAATTCGGATAGGAGGAGCACGTAGTAGAAGAGAATAGATCTCAGGCGTCAAATTTGAGCCCGAAGACCGACCATCATTGGATCTAGAAGAAGCAGCATGATATTTTCGTGAAAGATGAAGCGGGCTTACAAAGTCCCGAAAGCAAGAGGACCATCCATATTCAAGAAGGACAAGTGGCGAGTGACTAGAATTTCACTGACTTACACATTGGAGGAGTCAACAGAGTATGGTATGGGAACTCACGATATATGATATCCCGAAATGATCTGGGTCGTCAGATCGAGGATTGATCTGAACCCTTGGATCGAGGGTCGTGGACGGTTGGATGCAGACTAGACGTGGTGAGAGTTCATCTTTTTGCTGACTGGAAAGTCAAAGGAAGGAGGTGCTCTATCCTTTGAAATCGTGAAATGCAAAACCACGATTTAATCTGAGTCGTCGATCAAAGGGAGAGCGTGGACCATTGATCTGGATCCATTTCAGAGTTTCGGATACCAAGAGTTGGAGGAGTCATTGAGACTCACAACAAAAGTGTGAAATCACAAAGAGATTGTTTGTTTGGCGAGTGGTCATAGTGCATGGTCACATCGTCGAGAGTTGGAGGAAGGATCTAGTGCAACCAAGCTCTATTTCGACGATTGCGACATGGATATTCGAAACCCTTCATCACAATAATGTTGAAATGTGAAATCGCGAAATAAATTATGCTTAGCAGTCGGTCACAGCTAGTGGGCATATGAGATAAATGCGAGACCTTGCGGAATTAATCTAATGGTGTTGATTAATTTGGAATATGATCGAAGGGATATCGTTACACTTCACAATTAATTGATCAGTTACGATTCAGTTAGCATAACTGAATCACAGTTATTGGACGTTTGGTGATTCAGTTGTTGAGGCATTTTCTTGGAGATTCAAGGTGTAATTGAATAGGGGGTATAGGATAAAATGGAAACGCAATGACTATGGTAGGTTGGTTGTTCGAATTGGAAAAATGAGTTGAACTGTAAGAAAGGTAAAATTATAGTATGCATAGTGTGACATAAAACTCAGAGATGTTGAACAGATAGAAGTAAGAGCAAAATTGCAAAATAGTTTGAAGCAGAGCAGAACTGCATAATAGATAGAAGTAGAGAAGAATTGCAGAACAGTTTGAAGCATAGCATAACTGGAGAACATGTAGAAGCAGAGCATAATTGTAGAACAGATAAAAGCAGAGAAGAATTGTAGAATAGATAGAAGCAGAGAAGAATTGCATAACAGAAAAGAAGGGGTAAGAAGTAAGACACATGTATTG
Organism: Picea engelmannii; assembly: GCA_009831015.1. NCBI lineage: Eukaryota > Viridiplantae > Streptophyta > Pinopsida > Pinales > Pinaceae > Picea > Picea engelmannii. The sequence continues at coordinate 98,142 of ML798441.1, read as the reverse complement.
TTTGTTATTCAGCCATTTATTCTTAATCAGGGAGGTAGGGTGGTGCTAGGGAGGACACTAGTCCTCTGTTATTCAAGTTGGTGCTTGAATACTGAAAGTTGGATATTTCATCTAGTTGTGGCTAGAAAAACAAGGTGGCATGGTGGTGCTTGGGGAAACACAGAGTTTTTTGTATACATGTTGGTTCTTGTATAAGTTGAAGTAGGTGCTTCCATCCAGTTGGTGCTGGAACACTCAGGGAGTTGGTGCTTCCTTCTAGTGGGTGCTAGAGAAACCAAAGAGTTGGTGCTCTCAACAATTTGGAGCTTGTAAAACATAAGTAGAAGCCTCACTTTGATTTGGTGCTCAAACATAGTTGATGTACAGAATTTAAAAGACTATCTATCATTCGAAGAAGAAGAGGTTTTCTCCCTTTATGGGTTTCCTCATGAAAATTTGTCTCTTTGTGTATATTATGTGTGATTGATGTTCATTACTCATGTTGTTCATATGTTGTATAATATTGATGGTCACTTGGAAGAGCTTAAAAATTGTTTTAATAGTCATATATTGTTTAAGCACAGTAATAATTGATTCACCCCCCCCCCTCCCCCCGCCTCCCCTCTCAGTTATCTTAGTATTTTTCAACAGATAGTACTTGTCATGCCATTTATGGTGGTATGTGGAACGTCACATAACTCCTCATGGTTAGAGAGTTATGGCCATGTGAAGTTGGAGAACCCTCATGAGTCATCTATAAGCACCAAAAGGTCAAAGTAGTCAAAGTGCTTGCAAATAAGAGATTATTTAAATAATAAAGTGAAGTGACAAAGTCAAAGAGGATTATTTAAATAATAAAGTGAAGTGACAAAGTCAAATAGGATTATTTAAATAATAAAGTGAAGTGACAAAGTCAAAGAGGATTATTTAAATAATAAAGTGAAGTGACAAAGTCAAGGAGGATTATTTAAATAATAAAGTAAATGGAGAACTTTATAATTATGGAAAGTGGTTATAAGAAGGTTAACCCTAAAATGAGGAAAATAGGTTAAGTAGTCAAGTGGAAAATTCGACAAAGTTGGACATAGGTGACTTTGTCGACAAAGTGGCTATGTGGCCAAAGTGACCTAGAAGATGCTTCTAAGGAAGCTACTTAGAGAGTATAAATAAGAGGCAAGGCTCTCTCATTTTGATCACACTTGAGCATATTGAATATCTACAGGTGACTGAGGTAACCAAAGAATATATAATCTAAATTTTAGAGGGAAGGTGAAGTAAAGAAGGCTGAAATTCAAGGGAGGATCAATTATTTTGATGATGCTTTCTAAGGTATGTTATTCACAGGTCATCTCACCATTTTTGCACTAACATTTTTTCTAGAATAATTCAGACCGTGAAATTGGGAGGCCATTGAGGAAACATATCCAAGTAGTTGTGGTACGAATTTCATCTTGTGGGTCGTTGTATTTTTGGAGTTACACTCTATGGAAAATAAGGTTTGTGGCTAATCATGAAACAAGTCTAAAACAGGTGTTTCGGGTAAAAACGTCATAACTTCTTCATAACAGATCCAAATTCAGTAAAACCAAAAGTTTTGATTAGCATGCAGGTATTTTTTGTATAATTTTCATATACTTACAACAAATATTTCGTGCGGGGCATGCTCTACAAGTTCCCTCTCTAGAATAAGCCAGAATTCAACAAGGTATGTCTTTTTTTCTATAACTACTTTTCTGAGAGGTTCCAAGTAGTGACACCTGGAGGAATTGCATAAAACACACTAAAGAACATTTTGTATTATTTTCATATCTTTATTCATTACAGGTACATAGTTATGATTATTTCAAGTTAGGGTTGTTAACTAATCCAAAATAGTCATGTGAGACTAAAGTAAAGTTTGATGAAAATGCTAGTCTCTTGTTGTTAAAGTTAAGGACGGTTTGTAGGTTGAGGTACAAGTTGGTGCAAGGTTGATGCACTTGTTTATGGTAAAATTTTATTACAAGTTGTTTGGTACAGGTTGGTGCATGGTTGATGCACTTGTTTATGGTATAGGTTGATTACAGGTTGAGGTACAGGTTAATGCATTGTTGATGCATGGTTCAAGTTATTGGTCTAGGTTGTTTGGTGTAGGTTGTTTGGTATAGGTTTACAGCAGTATATCTCACAGTGATAGTGTGATAGTGGTTCCATCATTCTACTTATACGTCAAGGCAGTTGGACGAGGCAAGGACAAGTGGTTGTAGCCACCTTTCGGTTGTAGCTAGAGAACGTAGGGGTTTGTAGCCTCCTTCTGGTTGTATCCAGAGAATTGGGGAGTTGGAGCTTCCCTCAGGTTGTAGCCTGAGAAACTAGGGGGTTGGAGCCTCCTTCCAGTTGCAGCCGGAAAACAAAGGAAGTCGGTGCTTCCAATGAATGTAATTCTTCAAGACATATAAGAAAAAGTATTATGTAGTTTTCTCCCGCTTTGGGTTTCCACATAAAAACATTGGTGTACTGTGTATGTGTATGATTAGTCATTTGTTCATTGTTTATTTACTCTGCAAAATTGGATGATAATGCTACATTGGTATAACACTTTCATTATATAGTTAAAAAGGATTATATTTCTCTATTACTGATTCACCCCCCCTCTCAGTAATCCAACAGTAACTGTATCTTCTTTTAATTTCAATTGTACCAATTCTGAATGGTAAATTCCCTTCTCATCAAATACAACATCTCAGCTTATTATTACTTTCTTTGCTTTAGGATCAAAAAATCTGTAACTTCTTGTTTCAATATTGTAACCAATGAAAATACACTTCACACTTTTATCATCCAATTTGCTTATCTTTTCCTTCGAAACATGTGCATATGCAATGCAACCAAAAAATTTCATATGTGCAACACTTGGTTTATGTTCTGACCATGATTCTTTGGGAGTCAAATTCAACACTGCCTTCGTAGGACATCTATTAAGAATGTATATTGATGTGTGTATTGTTTCATCCCAAAACTCATTACCAAGTGACTTAGCCTTTATCGTGCTCCTAGCCATGTCAACTATGGTTATGTTTTTCCTCTCCCCCACTCCATTATGTTGAGGAGAGTAGAAATTGGTAAACTGTCGCTTTATACCATTCTTCCTGCAATAATTCAAGAATTCATTTGACCTATATTCTCCCCCATTATTTGTTCTTGGGGTGAGAATCTTGAAACCACTTTGTTTTTCAACCAATGCCTTGAACTCAAGAAAATGAGAAAACACTTTAGATTTCTCCTGCAAAAAATACACCCCAGTCTTCCTTGAAAAATCATCAATGAAAGTGAGAAAATAACGAGCCATTCCAAAATAAATTGTCTTCACTGGACCACACAAATTTCAATGCACTAACGCTAGATGTTCACTATCCTTCCAAGTTCTATTTGAGAAACGTTTCTTGTGTTGTTTCCCAAAAATTCATCCTTCACACACTTCATCATCATTCTTGATATAGGAAGACCATTCACCATATTTTTCTTTCGAAGAAACACCAAACTCTGAAAATTAAAATTTCCCATTCTTAAATGCCAAATCTTGTTGTTCATCTCTTTTGTTGCATTCAAACTTTGTGAATTACTTGAATCAAAAGAAAGCTTGAAAAATCTATCTTTAGTCATTTCTCCCTTTTCCACAACTGCATTACGATTCAACTTATCCATGATTAAACATTCCTTGTTATCAAATACTAACTTATAGTTCTGCTCCATCATCTATCCTACAGAAAGTACGTTCTTCTTCAATGTTGGTGTCAACAATGTGTCATCAATAAACTTCTTATTTCCATGCAATGCTGGAATTGCAACTGCATATTTCCCTTTAACTTCTGAAACTCTATCATCACCAAATACAACTTTACCAGAATAGTTGTCATTAATTCTAGTAAACAAATCATCTTGATATGTCATATGAGTTGAACATCTCGAATAAATGTACCATGCTTCACCTTCTTCATTATGTGCCATGAAACTTGATATGAATAACTTCTCATTTCTGGTTTCTTCTACAACTGTATTAGCACCTTTGTTTTCCATATCTCTCAATTTTGCATAACAAATTCTTTCAACATGACAATATTTATGACAATAATGACACTATGGACCTTGTCATTCTTGATATCCTTCTCTTCCTCTTCCTCTTCCATGAAAATCATCTCTTCTTTGTCCTCTAAATTGACTTGAACTTCCTCTAAACTGACTTGGACTTCTTCCTCTTCCTCTAAATGCATTTCCTTGATAATTTTGTGGTTGTTGTGGATTTCTATTATGAATTTGATTTTGATATTGACTTCTACCTCTTCCTCTTCCTCTATGCCTTGTAGAAAAAGCATTCTCCACTTCTCCAGTTGGTTGATTTTTTTCAACGATAAGTAAAAATCCGCTTAATTCATCAATCTTCATTGTATTTAAATCTTTGTAAACCATAATACTAGTGGTGACCATCTGAAACTTGGGCAATACACTTCTTAAAATCTTCTCAATTAGTCTCCTTTCTGGAACATCTTCACCTAAGGACCTCATCTAATTAACAAGATCTTGCATCTTTTTTACGTAATCATGAATAGATTCATTACTTTGCATGTTGGCATTTTTAAAATTTATCTGTAGTGTTTGAAATTCAGCTACAGTCACACCTTCATATGTATTCTTTAAAATATCCCAAGCTTGCTTAGATTATTCTGCAGCATTAATTCTTGTAAATATAGATTCTTCAACTATGCTCCCTATAAGTTAAAGTGCTTCATTATCTTTCTTAATATTTCCTTTAATGATTTCTTGTCATCATCACTTAATGTTTTGAATTCATCAGCAAAAGGCATAGTATATCCATCAATTACAAGCTCCCATAAATCTAGTGATGAATATAGGTTGCATCTGTTTTCTCCAATAGAAATCATTTGTGCCAACAAGTTTAGGCAACACAATAGTGCTTGATGCCATGATACCAAATGAAGAATAATAATGAGAGAGAAAATACCAAGAGCAAACTGAAGTGTCCCACTTCGCCCAAGACGAGAACCAATATCCCAAAAAAATTGGGACTCAACCACCACCAAAAAAATATTTCTTTTGTTAATGTTTGAGTACAATGAAGAGCGAAAAGCTCAATTCTTTCAAAATATTACACTTCTCATATCTCCCTTTACTAACAAATATTTATTTTTTCTATTTTATATTAAAAAAACACCCTTTAAAAAATATTGTACCCAAAAAATAATAAGAGATTTTAAAAGAAAAACCTCTTTTACACTTTATCTCATATGAAAACTAATTCTCTCTCATAATAATTAAACCACTAAAACACTTCTTATATTAAACCACTAAACATGTTTTTATCTTTCCCTCTGTCTCAAACTCAAATTCCTCATTATTGAGCAGAAGCATTGAAGTTGGGAACTATATATGTTGGATGTGGAAGACTGACTAAAAGACCCAACTCTGTCCAAAAAGGGATGGCATGAAAGTATAGCATGGACGTTTTCATTCCAGAGAATTATGCGAGGATCCACAACAGGAGAACGAGTAGCAGATTTTCAACACCTTATAGTACAGATCACAAGGATCAAAGTCACAATGGAAACTTTACCTCAAACCCGTCTGCTGCTAGTTTCACCAGTCTGGGCTATGCTCTCAATTGCAAAGGATGTACTCAGCACACGAACGATCCACGCTCACCGCATCAGTCTGTAGTCAGTCATCACTTGCACTCTCTCCAGTTCATACTTGATCACTCGATACACGAGATAGCCACCACCAGATCATGCAGTCCACCAATCGACACTCCAACGCAACATATGAAGACCAAACAACTCACCAAACAATGAAAATTCGCCCACAGAGAATTGCAAATTCGCCCAAAGTGAAAAAAAATATTAATACTTCGCAATTTAAAAAAATAATCATGAATAAACTTCGCTATGATACCAAATGAATAAAAATAGCCCAACAAAATCAATAATACAAAAACAATGAATACTCAGCTCAAACTTTCTCATTACCAAAGCATGAATAAATACAATGAGAGAAGATGCTATGGGAAATCATCTTCTCCTACAATCTCTCCATGAATCTCTCAAATATATTTCTCACCTTAATTAAATTTTCTAGATATAACAAATAAAAATACTACTAAAAAACAATTATATCTAGAATATGATAAATGAATCATTATTCCAACAACATGCCATGTGGTTCCTCATGGTTGAGGATATATTCCCTCTTGAATATGGAAGCCTAGAAGTATGGGTAAGAATCCTTAAACAGTTGTAACAAGAAGTGACAAGTCGACCCCAAATTGATTAAAAGAGGAAAAGTTGTTGAAAACAAGAAGTTATAAGTCGGCCCCATTGCAATGAATATTAAAATAAATAAATATCGGTAAAGTCGTCCCTAATGGAAAAATTATTTTGAATGTTATTTGGATCAAGTCGACCCTAAAAAGAGGGTGTCGGATCTAGTATAAATAAGGAACCTAGGAGTTCATTTGTTACATCAACTCAAGTGATTTTTATCTGAGGTAACCAAGGAGATATGAGGTGAATTTCATAGGGAATATGAAGTGAAGAAGGGAGAAAATCCAAGGGATGATGAAATCTTGTGATGATGTGTTCTAAGGTATGTTATTTAAAATCCATATTACCATTTTTTCTATAAATGTTTTTCTAGAATGATTCAGATAGATAAACTATGAGTGTATTGAGAAGACATATCATGGCACCTGTGGTAAAAATTTCAGCTTCTGGTTTGTTCTATTTTTGGAGATACATTGTGTGGAAGATAGAGTTATTTACTAGTCCTAAAACTAGTTTCAAACAAGTGTTTTGAGAAAAAGAAAGTAATAACTTCTTAATAGAGAATCCAAATTATGTGAGATAAATTGAATTGAAAATATTACAGTCCATGGTATGTTTTGTGGGAGTTTCAGAACCAGATATCAAATATTTAGCACGTGGCATGCTCTACAAGTTCACTCTCTAGAATAGGCCAAAATTCAGCAAGGTCTATCATTTTCGCTATAACTCCTTTTCAGGGACGATTCAAGTACTGAAACTTGGAGGAATTTCAGAGAAGATATTAAATAATATTGGGTACAAGTTTGAGACCCTTGTTCATTATAGGTATGTAGTTATTCTTGTTTAAAGTTAGGGTTTGTGACTAATCAGAAAACTAGTCCCGCGAAACTAAAGTAAAGTCAAATGAAGATGCTATAATTTTGTTGAAGAAGTTGAGGAAGGTTTATAGGTCTGTGATCACATGCACCATGTTTCTACATGAATAAAGGTATTATTTCTATGTGTTCTATTTTTATGGTTATGGTATATTCTTAAGGCATATCTTGGATGGCTTGGCACATTCTTAAGGCATTCTCTTGGCATATGGTTTGAGGCATATGTTGATGATGTTGAGAATATGTATGAGATATTCTCTTTGTGATATTGGAATATGATTAAGTAGATATTTTTTGATGATGTTGATGATGAGATATCAATATCAGTGACAATGACAATGACAGTGACAGTGATAGAAACAGTGGCATATTGATTATCAATGATATATTGATTATCAGTGACTGGTTGATTGTTGGTGATAGGTTGATTCTATACTTATATTTCAGGGCAGAAGGAAGGCGCAAGGAAAGGGGGTTTTATCCTCCTTCTGATTGGATCCAAAGAATACAAGGAGTTGGAGCTTCCTTCAAGTTGGAGCCTGTAAATTAGGGAGTTAGAGCCTCCTTCCAATTGGTGCTGGAGAATTTGGAGTTGGTGCTTCTTATGAATGTAATCTTTTATATATATATATATAAGAAATAATTTTGTGTTTTTCTCCCACTTGAATTTCCATGTAAAATTCATGTGTATTGTGCATCTATGGTTATGTGTTGTTGAATGACATTTCTCATAATACCTTGAATGAAATCATAAGTGATAAACTATTGATGAATTGATGCTTAAATATTATTGTTATAAGTATTAAAAATTGCATAATATCGATTCACCCCCCCCCCACCCTCCTTCCCTCTCATTATTCCAACAATATATCAAGCCTAAATCTAGTTTCACTTGACCAGTTGTACTAGTGAAGAAGAAAGATGTCACTATGATGATGTGCATAGACTACAGGGAACTAAACAATAATACCATCAAAAACCGATACCCAATACTCGGGATTGATGAGCTTATCGATGAGATGCATAGGCTAGTGTAATTATCAAAGGTTGATCTTCGATTAGGATACCATTGGATTCGAGTCAAAAAGGAGGATATCCATAAAACAACAATCATATGTCACTATGAATTTCTAGTCATGCCCTTCTGGTTGAATAACGCATTAGCTACCTTTCAGTCATGCATGAACCATATCTTCAACAAATAGTTGAGGAAATTCTTACTTGTGTTCTTTGACAATATTATGATCTATAGCAGGATGTGGGAGGATCATCTGAAGCATCTGGACGATATTCTCACCATTATGGAGGAGCAATCATTTTTTCAAAGACGAAAAGTGTGAGTTTGGGTTGATAGAGATCCTCTATCTGGGGCACATGATTAGTGTTGAGGGAGTAAAGGTGCATCATGAGAAGATCCAGATCATATTAGACTGTCCCACGCCCAGGTCACTCACAAATATGTGAGGATTCTTTGGGATATGAAACTATTACAGGAACTTTGTGAAAGGATTTTCACAATTGGTTGCACCATTGAAATACCTCACCAAGAAAGGGGCATCCGATGGTCATAGGACACATAGGTAGTATTCAGAAAAATGAAGAGGGTGATAAGCACTTTCCCAATATCAACACTCCCAAATTTTATGCAACGTTTTTTGCTGGAGTGTGACGCATCCAGTGAGGGGATAAGAGTAGCATTGATGCAGAACTGACACTCAATAGATTTTGAGAATATAAAGCTAATGGATCCTAAGAAGATATGTCTGATCTATGATAAGAAGATGTTGGCCATCATGCATGCATTGTACAAATTCAGATAGTACTTAGTAGGAGGACTCTTTGTTGTTAAGGTGCAGGCATATGATTTTGACAATGAGTATGTAAATGGGAAGATTCTCCATGACAAAGATCTCAACAAAATAGAAGTCCATCCTCTTGGTGGAATACTCCAAGAATACCTTTGCTTGTGAGATTATAGAGGGAAGTATTTAGGATGGAAGGTATAGGGTAGTGGATGAAATCATCTACTACAAAGACATGATCTATTGTCCCTGAGTCCACACTTATGGATAATATTTCGAGGGAATTACATGATACATCACTAGTAGGGAACCAGGGGTATTTGAATACCTACAGGAAGGTAAGAGAGAGATTCTCATGGAAGGGTATCAAGGGGGATGTACTTCATCATGTGAGGGAGTGCATGACTTTCCAACATAACAAGTCATAGTTCACACATCCTGCAGGACTGCTTCAACCATTTTCGATTTTGGATTAGAAGTGGGATAACATTTCCATGGACTTCATCACAGGATTTCCAAAGGTGCATGGAAGGAAATGTATTTATGTGGTAGTGGACAGATTGACTAAATATGCACACTTATTTTCCATTCCTACAGAGTAAATCACATCTCAGGTAGAATATTTATTCTTTAGTGAGGTTTTAAGACTCCATGATCTTCTGAAGAACATAGTCAGTAAGAGGGATAGCAGGTTTCTCAGTACATTTTGGCAGGAGTTGTTCAGGTTATCTGGGACAGAGTTGATACTCAGTACTAGCTATCACCCCCAGATAGATGGGCATGCCGAGATAGTAAAAAAATGGATCAAGCGATACCTAAGGAACTATGTGTCATGACAACGATGGGCATGGATAAATTGGTTGCATCTCAGGAGAATTGATACAACACCACTCATCACATGTCCATTGCAATGATCCCATTCAAGGAATTGTATGTTATGATGCTCCATCTTTTATGGATTTGGAGTTTGAAGAGAATAGAAATCCCAAGGCCGAAGACTGATTGTAGGAAAGTCATGACATCTTGAGATTCTTGAAGAAGAATTCACAGACTACTCAGAATCAACAGAAGATGTATGCATATAGGAACAAGGTAGAATGCAGCATTGAGGTTGGAGACCTAGTCTTTCTCAGGTTGTATCCTTACAAACAGTGGTGTAGAGAAGTTGAAACCTCACTTTTATGTACCCTACAGAGTGATCGAGAGAGTTGGGGAAGTAGCATATGAACTAGAGCTACCAGAGGGTAGAAATATCCACAACACCTTCCATGTATCTTACCTCAAGAAGGCATTAGGACCACAAGTCACCACTTCGGAAGATATTCCTCCACTAGATGAGGAAAGGAAGTTGGTTCTATCTCCAGAGAGGATTGTTGATGTCAAGGAATGAAGTTCGAGGAGAACAGTCATTCAAGAGTACTTGGTTGTATGGAGAATATTTCTCGTGGAAGATGTTACTTGGGAAGGAGAACAAATCTTACAACACCCTGATATGGAATTGATCGAGGAAAAGAAATGTTGGGAAGGGAGAACTGCAATGTCCCCTTCCAATTGATCATGAGGAAGGATGGCTCAATATCCTATATGACTCCCATAGGATATAGTCAACAAGAAATGGGAGTCAAGGATATTTATTTGGTGTCACTAGAATGATAAATCCTAAAGTGAAATTAAATAAAATAAATAATTATATTTAAATGAAATTGGAGGGAAAATAAAGTGACAGTTTGATTTGGTCAAAAAGGGGAAAGATATAGAAGGCTCAAAGGAAGGATAAATAGTGGTATAACCCTTCTCTTTGGAATTATGATTTGATCTCTTATTGATATGCTCTTTGAGCCAAATTTTGGTTATGGTTTGGTAAAACCCTTCCATTTCGGTTTACTTTTGGTGGGGGAACATCCACCCTAGCTAAATAAAGAGGAGGATTCATCTAGAGTCCTCATTTGAGTTCATTGTGGTGTTTGGTTTCATCCTGAAAAGAGTTGGAGGCATAATGGATTGCGCAGGGGGATTTGCAGAATTTTTCTAGAGGAGGTAGATCATCAAATCTGCAGGTGCGAGGAGGGTTTCACGTAATTGTGAAAGGAGACACCCACATGGGTTGAGCACAGGTTGTCCCATGAATCCCATATAGACATCCAACAGTCATCCCACAAGGACCTCTACAAATCTAGGATTGCAATAGTTCAATGGATCGATATTGTGAGGGTTTCAGGAGAGATTGGAGGGCCACTTGCAGGGAGGACATTAATGTAGAAGAGTAGTGTAAGTATTGGAAAGACTTGGATTGGATAACATCATATATTGGCATCATTTCAGGTTTTCTTGTATTGTTTCTATAGTAGATTATGCATTTTTCTGGATGTCATTAGATTTGCGTGCTTAGGAGTATTCTTCAGTGGTTATTACAACCATTAGGTATCATTGTATTGTTGATATTTTGGGAGTTTCCATCCATAATAATATGCCATGGTTATCTACTCTATTTTCTATGTAATGGATGCATGCAATATGTTTAATAATATCCCTATTTGAGAAAATAGTTTGTAAGAAGTTAACATCACCATTAATACAAGTGTTTGGCACAATCACATAAAAAGAAATAACAATTTTGAGGGACAAAAAACATAATATTCCCACCTAGCCTAGTTGGGGACATTACAATTATAATTTCATTGCAAATGTAGTTTCTCGTATTGTTGCAAAATTATCTTATAAATTTCTATGAAAGATAGAGCTTTATCGATGGGAATATTTAATAACAAACCCAACGGTTTCCATATACGAGAGTTAATGGTTACATAGATTTGTGGGTGTTATTTCTCTATTGAATTGAGAGCATATTAGATGAGGGAGTTCATTATGAGTGGTGTTGTATCTAAGGATTTCCACATCTCTTCGTCAATGAGGGTGGGAAGAGAATATACTTAAGCTACATTCACATGAACACTCCACAACAAGACGCACAAACTTTCCTAAGCCTAGAATTACCAACACTCCAATAATAATTTTAACGGAGAGAGCAGAAGAACCAAGAAAAATGGATATAAGTACCTCTAACAAAATCCCACCAATAAGGATCAATAGGGTTGCTCGAATTGTGTGTCCATACTTCGATCCATGCTCCACACCAATACTATCATGGACCTACATTGAGGTTGTTTATAGTTAAACTCAATTAATTGGTTCAAGGACTCAATCCATTAGCACTACCTCCTATTCTTACCATGGTTCTATAACTAGTTCATATGGTCTTTGCAGCAGCCACATACAGCCCTTACTTCTTAATTTCCCTCTAGTATTCTTCTCGTTCTTTTTGTAACTAATAGTTGGCAGAGATGTCTTTTTCAAATAGACACCAATACATAGAGTGAAAAACATGAATTCCTAATTGTTGACAGTGTTGGGTCGCCAAGATACCATCTTTCTATCAAACTTTTACTTCACTTTTAACCATATTCCACTTTCCCATAACCTTACATTAAGACCATTTTCATGATTTCATATGGGTTTAGACTTATTATTTTCCAAATCATTTATTTTATTATTTTGAGTGAGTTTATGATTAAATATTGGAAAAATAACTTGTTTTCAC
>ML798441.1:61795-79487 GCA_009831015.1 Picea engelmannii | reverse complement strand
TATGTTGCAGCATGTTTCAGCATCTGTTCTTCATAAACAATCGATTTCCATCAATGACAACCTTGATCATCTGCGCCAACCTTGATCATCTGCGCCTTGATCATCTGCGTCATCTCTGTTGTAGGCATATTTCCAACAATCTCTTCCTTGCAGATCAATCCCATTAAGTTACCACTTTGAATTAATTCTACATCTCCACTGTCAAAACTAGAGTGACGTCCAGATAACAAAGACTCTTCTGAACTGTCATCTTATCTCTCTATGAGATGGACCTTAGTTTCTTCTAGAGCAAGTTGTAGCAAGTCAAGAAACCACTAAATTAAACATTAAGCTTTGATATTTCTACAAAGGTACCTTGTGGGGCCTTGTAACACCCCAGGTTTTGAACCCCCATTTTAAATAATGTATTGTTACAATGTTGAGAGGCTAGAGTGCCCAAACAATTATTAAGGCCAGTGTGCCCAAGACATGTAATGTTGTTTACCATTATTAATAATAAATACATGGTTGGATGCTAGACGGACAAGGACTAAAGTTATAGGGGGTTATGATTCCACAAGAGAGGGTGATTGAGGGGCTAAGTGTTTATTCCTATTTTAATTACCCTTTTGTCTAAGGAAGGAATTGGTTATGTGAGCTTCTTGGGGAAGGCCAGGAGGTTATTGGTTCCCCACAAGAGATACTTAAACCCATATGTGGTCTGATTGTGGGGTTGGTCATTGTTCGATGGTCATTGGTCATTGGCTCATCCACTCCTTCCCTTCTGCATTTTGTACCATTATTTCCCTCACGCACTTTCATGCACCCACTTACCCATTCATTGATCCATCCCCATCCGCATCTTGTCTTGGGAAGGGGAATCGAACTGCTGAGAATTAGCCATGGGATAGTTGGTTGTAATGGTCGTTGGTGCAATCCAGACATGACTTGGGGCTTGCATGTCTGAGATGCATTGTCATGTGCCCTGTTTTTCTCATAACTGTGAGTCTTGAGAGTTCTAGTATTGAGATTATGGACCAGTTGTGTTGGAGGCCCCAAAATAGAGGAGAAGGACTGCCTGAGGGACTGTGTGGCAGAGAAGGGTGGAGGTCCATTCTCTTGGGTGGTATAGGTTGGGTAGAAGAGATTTGGTTACTTGAATTGTTGTGGGTGTTGGGAAACCTGTGAGAGCTTGAGAGTTGACTAGTTTGGGAACCCAAGTACACTTTGGAACCATCCTTGTGGATTCATAGACCTAGCTCGGGGGTGACACTACTATTGAGATTTGGAGAAGTGGTGTCTACGGTTGGGTGGAACGTCCTTGGTATGAATCCAGTTGGTGTCTCTTTTTTATAAATATAAGTTCTCTTTGTTGTGTTATTATTATCTGTGTATGAATGTATTATGTTGTGTATTTTAATTATCATCTAACTAAATCTTAGATTATGCATGTTTGTTGGATATTGTTGTGCATGTCGCTAAATCTTGCATCTTATGCATTCTTATTAATGAAATAAGGTATCAGTAAGAGTATGAATTCCAAGGGTTCTCTTGAAGGTAGCATGCCCTGGCCTGTGGGTGGCTAAGGATGTTACAGAATGGTATCAGATCTTCTGGTTGAAACATCGAGCTGGTATGGGCCGGGTCTGTTGGTCAGATTCTCGTGGTTACAGATCGAACTTTGACCATGGAGTTGAAAATCTCAGGAGGAATGGCATTGTAGAATCTACGTAGGAGTTATATCACCAGAGACTTGTTGTAATGGGTTCGAAGGATCGTGACTGTCCCCTTCGAATTTAGGAGAGATCGCCACTGTAGGATCAGGAGAGATCTGGGATCATTGGATCAGAGGACAGGTGAACAGGGATCATCCGATGAAAAAAAAGAAAGGGTTAAGGTCACCACCATCAGATCCCATTGGAGAGTGAGATCAACGGACAGGAGGCATTGCGGGGAACCAAGTTGCACGGGAGATAATTTCCCAAGGCTGTCCCGCAATCCAAACCACGGTTTCACCAAGGGGTTACGTGTTAGCGTCAAGAGAATTGCGGGGAAAAAAGAGGGTTACTCCAAAATGTCGATGTGTTCCCTCACAAATTGAAAGGTAGTAAGTGATGTCACATGTTAGGGATCGAACATCGAAACTCCATATAGTCGAATTAGATCCTGACCATCGATCACCAAGAGGTATGTGTCAGCAGATCAGTAACTCCAGAGAAATCTGTTCGAGAGGTTTTCAGTTGAGATTTGAGACTCTCGAAGCCCGGAGAGCCGGAGAGCCGAAGTAAATCTCAATCATCCGATCATCCGAAACATATCTCAGTCGCCAGATCGTCCGAAGTAAATCTCAAGCATCGGATCAACCGAGCTGAATCTGGGTTGTCTGATCCAAAAGAGACATGGTGTAGATCCATGGACTCCGGGTGGAGATTCGAAGTGAATCTCAGCAATCCGATAAGGGAGACGCATGGTGATAGTTTGGACGGTTCAAGAAATCGGAGTTCGGGAGAACTAGAAGTGTGCTAGTATGGAAACTCCCGAAGTTCCAAAAATCTAAAGAGCTGAAGTGGTGGGGCACAATGACATCACCAGGAGGTGATGTGGACCCTGAAATTTTTGAAGTGGCATTACTTGCGAACGTCACCGAGGATGACATGGACACGTGGGATGTGTTCCACATGTCAGTAATTTTTGCGCACATGGAGTATTGAAAATTCATTTAGAACGTGACATGTGTCACCCACCCAATTGGGCCACGTGTCCGCTTCTAGTATTTCTCCATGTGGCGACGGATCGTGCAATTTGGAGACTGGGAACTCTAGAGGGGAAAGAGGTGGTTGGTTGCATCGGTTCGAAAACTCCCAAAGGCCAGAGTACATATCGATCGTTTATTCCATAAGACACACGTCGAAGGATCATTGACTTTGGGTGAAATCACTCCAGAAGAAAGTGCAGGAGGAAAGTTTGAAACTTTCAAAGCCCGAAGAGCCGAAGTGATTCACAATCGCTGATCTGTGGGAGGACACTCGTCGACAAATCATGAACTCTGGGTAAAATATTCTGGGAGGAGGCAAGCAAGGAAAGTTGAGACTCCTGAAGTGTGGAATCCTAAAGTAGATATCGACCGTTGATCGTGAAAGAGGACAAGGACCGTTTTGAAGTCCTGGCTGAAAATTTTGAAGTTTTGACGCTATGGACAAGCTCCTTTTTAGCTAAGCATAGGTTCATGGCCATGGTCATATGCAGATTGAGAGTTGAGGGAAGGAGGGCTAAGGGCCGAATTGGTTGTCTTCGAGATAGAAAAGTGCTAAGGAAGGATTTAGCCGCGGTTTCTACTTGTAGTCACCTGGGAAGGTGGTTTGAAGGAAGCGCTAACGCAGGATGAAATTTTTTGTCAGCCAAGGATAACAAGACACTGTTATTTTTGGAGAATGGGGATATGATATCCATGAACAAAAAATAAATAAAAATACATGTAGCATGGTTTGGAAATTTTGTTTATCATATGCATAATTCTAACAAAATGGTCACTTGCACATTTTGCATAATTAAGGAGTTTAAACACATCAACTCAGGATGCATATTGAGGAAATGGAAGAAGGCGAGGGAGCCTCCAGTCATGATAAGGAGGCTAAAGGCCAGAATACCAGAGTTGGCAATGCAGAGACAGAGTCCAATGGATGCAAGGGAAAAGGAGAGTAGGAAACGTTAATGGAAACGGTAAGAAGCCTGAAGATGGAATTGCAGAGCTACAAAGAAGGCAATGAGAGACTGATGAGAGAGAAAAGTTAGATAAATGTTCAAGTGTTGAAGAGCTTAAATCAATTGCAGAGACAAAAAAAGAAGGGATCAAACTCAAGACAAGAGGAATAAGGAAGGTTCCATGAAAGAAGGGATGATTGTGGAAGAATTGGTTATTCTAGAAGTGCTAGCAGAGCTCATGGACACCACTCACCTCCTTACTCAAAAAGAGCATTTCTATGACAAGAAAATGCAGGAGTTCTTTGAACTCCAGTTGGGAAGCACGACTATGGTAGAGTATGAGAATAATTTCTTAGGATTGTTAAAGTGTGTCAGGTTCATTGGTGATGAGAAAGTCAAAATACAGAGATTTCTAAGTGGATTGTCATCCTTTTATAAGGAAAATATCAAGTATGATGAGCCCAAGACCTTGACTGAGGCCATCGGGAAGGATAAATACCTGTATGAGCAAGGCCAGGGAAGATAATCTCTGCATAAATATTGGAAGGACAAGAAGAATGAGAAGTCTGATTAGAGGAGGAAAGGATTCAAACCTCCCTTCAATAGGAATGAGCCTAATAGAAATCATCTAGATCAATATGCTAAGGGAGATTCCAAGAAGTAATATTCCTTGGGAAAAAGGGGAAGACCACCAATCAAATGTTGGGGATGCAAGGAAGATCACCTGTACAAGGATTTCCCACACATAAAAGACAGAGTGAAGACTATGCACAACATCCAAGAGGCTACAATGGTCAAAGATATGAGAAGAATCTATGCATCTTTAAATGATCGACAAGCAGAGTACCAGTCCAATATGATCGAGGTGGAAGGTAAGATCGTAAGTCAACCTATTGCTATGTTGATTGATTCAGAAGAAATTCATTTCTACATTGATCCTAATATAGTGGATAGATTACATTTGGAGAAAACTAACCTTGGAAAAGCAAGTTTGGTTCAGTTAACCACTGGAACCAAAATAAGAATCCACAATATGGTCAGAAGTTGTTCCATAAGTCTTAATGGTGTGAATACTAGTATTGATATAAATATCATACCATTGGGGTTTTATGATATTCTAATTGGAATGGATTGGTTGGACAAACATCATGTTGTCCTAGATTGTCATAACAAGACATTTACATGTCTTGATGGAAATGGAAAATAGAGCATTGTGAAAGGAGTTCCAAGACCCATCTCTATAAGGGAGATTTCATCCTTACAGCTAAAAAGATGTTTTAGGAAAGGATGTCAATTGTATGCAGCTCATGTGGAAGAGCCAGATAATACAAAGGATACAAGCCTCAAAGATTTCTCGGTACTATAGGAATTTGAAGATGTATTCCAAGAAATACCTGGATTTCCACCAAGAAGGGAGATAGATTTCTCAATTGATTTAGTGCCAGGAGCTGCCCCAATGTCAAAAACACCTTACAGAATGAGCACACCAAAGTTAAAAGAGTTACAAATGCAGTTGGAGGAATTGTTGAAGAAAGGGTACATACGTCCAAGTGTTTCACCTTGGGGAGCACCAGTACTTTTTGTCAAAAAGAAGGATGGAACCTTGAGGCTGTGTATTGACTTTCGACAGCTGAACAAGTACACTATAAAGAAAAAATATCCTCTACCCCGAATTGATGACCTCTTTGATTAGCTAAGAGGAGAAAAAATATTCTCAAAGATTGACCTGAGGGCAAGATACAGTCAGGTAAGAATCAAGGAAGAAGACATTCATAAGATAGCTTTTAGGACCAGGTATGGGCATTATGAATTTGTAGTGGTGCCATTTGGGCTGACCAATGCACCAGCTGTCTTCATGTGCTTAATGAATGGCATATTCAAAAATTATTTGGATAAGTTTGTCATAGTATTCTTGGATGACATACTTATATATTATAAGTCTGAAGAGGAGCATGAACATCACTTAAGATTGGTATTGCAAGTACTAAGAGAACATCAGTTGTATGCCAAGTCGATTAAGTGTTCTTTCTATCAAAAGAAGACCCATTACTTGGGACACATTATTTCAGAGTAGGGAATAGCAGTAGATCCAAAGAAGAACGAAGCCATTAGAGGATGGCCAACACCTATAAATATGTCAGACGTTAGATCTTTTATGGGATTAGATGGCTACTACAGAAGGATCATAGTAGGGTTCTCTAAGATTGCTCATCCCATCACTTCTTTGCAAAAGAAGGGAACTAAATTTGAATGTGTTAGAATATAATGGATGTGCTTGTTTTACCATTGAAAATATCTCTATTGTCACCCAACCATAGGCTGAAGCCACCCTCTGAGAACCTTAACCTTGACAAAGAATCACTCTGGAATCAAACCCTAGGCTAGATAGCCAAACAAAGGGTAGTGCACCTTTCCCCAAGGATAGAACATCAAAAAGAGTTGATCAGATAGTCCAAACCCTAGCCAAGAGATAGTCCAAGTGTAACTACTAGCTACAACAGCTGCAATGACACCTCTCCTCCAAAATGCGCAGAAATTGAGCAACTGCAGTGCGCACAAGTGTCGCTCTGCAATTTTGAGACTGCCCGCCAGAATGAGAACTGGCCTCCTATATTTACACTAATTTTGGCTAACTTCCTGGGCCGACTTCTCATTCTGGGTATCTGTCTGTTCAGTATATATTATTATTTATGTCTGACTTCTTCTCTTGGAGTCTAATAACCTAATATAAATTATCTTCTTGAGCTGACAAGTCTTCTATGGTTATTATCCAACTCATTAGGGTTTCTTATTTCTTCTTGGACTATTCTATCCTTGTCAGGTTTACACGTGGAGGTAAATACCTCCTAAAACTACCATAATATCAACACTCCCTCCTATCTAGGGAGGTATTACAGGTAATGGTCTTGAGCACAAAACATACCATTCACCCAGTAGCATCAACATAGTTATATAGACTAGATCATGAGCACCATCATCATCATCATCAGTTGCATCATCTCTCAAAACCATACTCTATCTGAGTAATCAGACGTGATGCTCACTCTATAGAGTGATACAAGAGCCATTCTTCTAATCTAGAAGAATAAATGTTCTGAACCATTTTTTTGTCTTGGAAAATATTTGTTCATCATTCATCTGGTTGATAATTATTTACCAAACTGTCAACAGTCTTCAAGGTAATCGGACCAAAAACACAACTGTGTCTATCCATAGTAGTACATAACTACAATCCAGTGGTACACTACCACACCAAGTAGAAAACAAGTACTTGATCAGTAAGGTATAATCACGAACAGTGGAACACATCCACCATAGTATTATACATCTAATGTCATACAATCTTCATAACAATCATCTGATATCAACCTGCACAGAAACAATGTTATGATATAAACCGAATCATCTGGGCCAATCTTTCACTCACATCTATGAGATCTGAAAGAATATCTGCCCTCAAAAGGTAAAACATCAATGATGAGTTGTTTGGACTATTCTTCTCAAGCAAGGAAGAAAAATTTTACTGATTTATGAACCTGGACCATTCCCCACCCCGGGCCATTCTTCCTACACTAATCAAAGTGCACCCTGGAGAGAATGTATAAGCCCTAAGGAATGTCTGTCCCTAATTGTTGAGCCTGGACCATTCCCCACCCTAGGCCATTACTCCTACACTAATCAAAGTTCACCCTGGAGAGAATGTATAAACCCTAAGGAATGACTATCTGGACCATTTCCTCTATTAACCACAAGAGGAAAATATTGTCATGTAAACCTCCAAAACAGACCATTCCTCATGTTAACCACAATGAGAAATCAATGTCTGGCAAGGCGGGCCAGTATTCTTGAGTAACGCTTAAGAAGAGAGAATGTCCTAGACCACTCCCCATGTTAACCACAATGGGAAGTCGTTGTCTATGATACATCAACAATTTGGACCATTTCCCATGTTAACCACAATGGGAAATTGTTGTCCGTCAAAAATCTCAATCCACTTTCCGAACTGGAAAGGAAGTTGCTCATCCTGGACCATTTTTCGAACTGAAAAATGACTGTCCATAAATTAATACATATCAATGCTCCCTCCAAACCTGGGAGTCATTTCTTCCTTTCAATGAGGAATTTGTCTCCATGAGCTCCATCTTGAGTACACAAACTCTTTCATCTTGGATAGAATTTTTACCAAAATGTCTTCTTATCTGCTCATCTGTGGAGATATGTAATGGAGAACCTCTTTCTCCTTTCTAGACTTTATCATGGATAATGTAATGCTTGATTTCAAATGTACTTTGTTCAGGAGCACTGGTTTTCTCTGAAGGCTTCATGTAGCTCTGATCAATAAAGTATATCATTGTCGGAACACTGGAACATATCCATGTGGCACTTCTTCTGTCATCATGAGATCTGATCTACTGAGTAATCATCTTGATACAATACAAAGAATCTTCACCACGCTTCTATTGTGCATTGGAGGTTTTTCACCAAGTTATCTTCTTTCATTTGTATACAAGGGTCTCTTCCTAGTATGCTTCAAAGTCTTGAGGTTTCTCTTCATATGCTCTTTGTTCAATTTATCTTGAGAACAATCTTTGCATTCATCTTGATGTAGCACTCCAACCCATGGATGATATAATGACTCATGTAGAGGTATGTCTGGTTTACCAGAACGAGCAATCATAGTCTTCTCCCTCCATCTGGGTGAACCTCTAGTTTTGGATCTTCCAATGCTTTCATTCATAAGTCTTTTGTACACTGTTCTTCATCAAAACTTTCAGTTCTGCTTGATTGATTTCATATTAGGCTGGTAATCTTGTGATTCTTGATACAATGATTGGTTGTTCAGTCTTCTCTTCTTTCTTGGAATCTTCATGTTCTTCCTCATATTTTTCTTTATCCTTTGGATCCATGGAGTTTCTTATAGATTCCATGCCCTAAAGATTCCACTTCTTTTCATCATAGGATCACAGATCTGGATGGACAACTAGGGATATTTTAAGGCTTCTCTTTGAAGAATACTTATTCTGATGTTGAACTGAGCACGTATTGTCTTTCATGGTTACTACCGTCGATATATACTTCATCATCTTCAATGGATCATAGGATTAGCTCCCTCCTAATCCTTGCTTCATGTATGAGTGCATATAATTGGCTCCCCCCGTCTAACAAAGTATGTGCTTATGTCTGCATCTTTATTGTTTTCTGCAATATATAGTTGGCTCTCTCTGTCTAACAGAGTCCATGCTTCTGTCTTGTTGTCTTCTACAAAATGTCATAAGTCTTTCTCCAATTTCCTCTTGATTGTTGTCTTTGCTTCTTCTAAGTCTCTTCATGATTTATTCGGCTTATCTTGCAATAGATTTTCTTGATGTATTTCATTCTTTCATGTTTTATCCAATGATATCAATCCTTATCTTATTGTTCCTCCATCGGTATAGTTCTTCTTGGAACACATTATCTTCCAAGAGATAGATATACAAGATATGTACAGAGATTATAAAAACAAGATATGTACAAGGAATAAGAAGAGTATTGTTACCTTTAGAAGAAGAAGTCTCTTTCATCCTGCTTAGTCTTCTTTGTAGATTCCTTTTCTTCGGCAATAGATGCTTCATGTTTCTCCTTCCTTTTATTTAGCTCAGGACAATGATTCTTGTAGTGGCAATACTTTCGACAGTTGAAGCATTGTACTTCTGAAATGTCTTTCTCTTGATTTGGCTTCCTCCTTGAACCAAACTTCCTTTTGTTCCTAAAATTATTGAATCTTGTTGTGAAGGCTTGATCATCGCACTTCTTTTTGGGTTTCTCTTTTTCACTGATCCTTGATTCTTATTGAGCACAACAAGTCCAAAGTTTTACAAATGTTGGATACCCCTTCCTTGTGTTCATGCTTGTGGCAAATGCATCCCACGTCTTGGGAAGACCATTGAGTACTATGTTTACCAATTCCTTCTCTTATATGATCTCTTCAATATCTTGTATTTGATCTCTTAACTAAGATACTCTCACAAAATATGATGTTATTTTGTCCTCATCATTCATCTTCATGTGACAGAGCTCATTCTTCAGACTCATAACTTGTCCAATGTTTCTAACAGAGAAGATATTTGTTAGGGCATCATACATTTTCTTCGATGAGTCAAGATGGGAGATGTAGGGTATCAAGTGGTCTTTTATAGATTCCACTATGATACTCATAGCATTGATGTCACTGTCCTTGAACTTTTTCGTGGCTGCAACATTCTGTGGTTCCTTCTCTTTCCCTTCTTCAAACTCTGGTTTCATGATCTTTCCTTTCACGATATCCATCACTTTATTCTTGGCAAGGATAAGATCAATCATTTTCTTCCACTCTCTGAAGTTAGAAGCTCCATCTAACTTGTTCTATGACTTCATAGAGTAGGTCATGGCTACTTTGAATTGGTCAACCCTAGATTTGACCAAAATCTCAAACTTCACGTCTTCGCTTTCTGAGAGTACCAGAAGATGTGCTAAGCTAGGGCGCACTGATTTATCTGGAGATTAGGTCAATCCCTTCATTTAAGGTGCCTCAATAAGAGGATTAGGGTTTATGCAACTGCACCTACTAGTAACCCTCGTGGCAATGTCTTGGAAGTTGCTTCTTCTAGTAACCCTAGTGGTAGTTCCTTACTGAGCTCAATATCCTAGAGGTTATGTTTCCTTCCAGCGTTTAGACTAAATGAAGGAGGTGTGGGCCCATAACCTGTTAGAATATAATGGATGTGCTCATTTTACCATTGATAATATCTCTATTGTCACCCAACCATAGGCCGAAGCCACCCTCCAAGCACCTTAGCCTTGACAGAGAATCACTCTTGAAGCAAACCCTAGGTTAGATAGCCAAACAAAGGGTAGTGCACCTTTCCCCAAGGATAGTGCATCAACAAGAGCTGATCAGATAGTCCAAACCCTATCCAAGAGATAGTACAAGCATAACTTCTAGTTGCAGCAGTTGCAACGACATCTCTCCTCCAAACCTGCGCAGAAACTGGGCAACTGCAGTGCACACAAGTGTTGCTCTGCAATTCTAAGACTGCCCGCCAGAATGAGAACTAGCCTCCTGTATTTATACTAATTCTGGCTAACTACCTAGGCCAACTTCTCATTCTGGGTATCTGTCTGTTCAGTATATATTATTATTTCTGGTTGACTTCTTCTATTGGAGGCTAATAGCCTAATATAAATTATCTTCTTGAGCCAACAAGTCTTCTAGGGTTATTAGCCAACTCATTAGGGTTTCTTCTTGCTTCCCTAAGTATCCTATCCTTGTCAGGTTTACACATGGAGGTAAGTACCTCTCGCAACTACCATAATATCAACAGAATGGACACTCGAGTGTGAAAAGAATTTTAATTTGTTGAAAGAATTACTTACTAGTGCACCTGTGTTAAAGATTGTTGACCCAAATGAAATTTTTATGGTATGTACAGACACATGTAAGGAAGGACTTGGGGGATTCCTCACACAAAATGGACATTTCATTGGATATGAGTCTAGAAAGCTTAAGGAACATGAGAGGAACTATGCCACCCACAACTTGGAACTTGTTGCCATTGTTCACGCCTTGAGGATGTGGAACCATTATCTCCTGGGGAAGAAATTCGAATTAAGGTCAGACCACATTGGCCTAAAGTATCTTTTTGAACAACCGACCTTGAATGCCAGGCAAACAAGATGGATAGAATTTTTAAGTGAATATGACTTCGATATCAAGCATATCAAGGGAAAGGAGGATAAATTTGTCGATGCACTTAGTAGAAGAGTGCATGTCATGCATGCTATTGTTGTCAGTATGCATCAGTCGAACTTGAAGAGTAGAATTTTAGATGGTCTTTTTATAGACCACCATTACCTATAGGTAAAGGAAAACTTACAGCAAAGAGATGTACAGCAAAAAATAAAGGAGTATGAGATAAAGGAAGACGGATTACTCATGCATAAAAATAGAATCTATGTTCCTAGTTATGGAGAACTGAGGAATTTGCTATTGAAGGAAATGCATGATGTTCGTGTTGGGTTGTGAAAAGGTACAAATATTCCCCTCATTCTCATGATTTAGGATACAATCTCGATTGGTTTTTTTGTTACTTAGGAATAAAATAGAATAGAAAATGATTAAAATGTCTTCCAGAAATATTATTGAGTTGTATTTTATAAATTCTAAAATAGGGTTGGAATTGGTTGATTTTGTTACAGGAATGGGTAAATATTGCTAAACCCATGATAGCTAAAGAGATTTTGGAGATACGTAAGCTATTGTAGGTTAAAGATATTAGGTGCAAAGCGGTTTCAAGAGAGATTGATTGTCTATTTTGTAAACTTCATAAATAGTAATAGCGATCCTGAGGATCTCTCGATCCTCATGATAGCTCAATTTAGCCATATTTTGTAATATATAAAGGGTAGTGGATCCTGGACGGGATCATCTAAGAATTTTATCCAAGCATTTAGAACTCAGAATTTCTCTGCACAAATAGCGTTTGTAAATGTTGGATCAGTTATGGAATTAATAAAGTCTTTGAACATTTTCATCATTTTCACATACTAAGTTTCTAGTAGCAGTACTTCTGAAGACCGAGGGCCCGGTCTGAAGGAGTTACTATCTCAATCTGTAATTGTATCAATTTGATTCATGTTTTATGGTTTAAATCTCTTTTTCGGTAATTAAGATAAATGTGTGAGTGTGTTGATACTTTCATGTTGTTTGCTTGTAAAAGATAGATGCTTCATTGTAAATGTTATCGATTGTTGTTCCAGATTCCATTTTGTTGTAGTTTACTACTTGACAGTTCCTCTCATTTTCATACACGTTGTTCCTTTTCTCTTAAATTAGCATTTGTTGTCCCTTTCTCTTAGTTTATTATTTTTGTTCCTTTCCGTTAAATTAGCATTTGTTGTTCCTTTCCACTAAATTAGCATTTGTTGTTCCTTTCATTCGTTGTTCTTTTCTCAATTTACAGTACTCAGTTATTTCTTTCCAGCAGATTAGATAGTCGTCAATAGATCAATGTATTAATCTTTTTCATAGATTCAATTCATGTTCTTGAGTAGATCAATTTAGCAATTCAATTCATGCTTTTAAGTACATTATAGATCAGATTTCAATCCTCTTCAGTAAAATCTTAGTTTCATAAGTTTAATGAATGTGTGAGGAACTTGATTGTTGATAAACTCAGATTTTCTTTAACTACATGATTTTAGCCTCTACGAGCTATTTGCATAGACTTTGTTGATATTCTTGAAATAAAAGACGAATCCTCGGGTTGATAAATTAATGTTAAACTAAGGTTGTTTTTAGGACATATTTAGAGCCCAACAATTCCTTATGTTGGACATCCTGGTTACCAAAAAACAATTATAGAAGTAAGAATCCAGTTCTTTTGGTCAGGAATGAAGAAGGATGTCATTGATTATATCACTCGATGTATGGAATGTCAAAAGGTGAAGGCTAAGCATAGGCACCCAACGGGTTTGTTGCAGTCATTTCCAATCCCAAAGAATAAATGGGAAGTGATCACCATGGATTTCATCACAAGATTACCCAGAACGAATAAGAAACATGATTCAATCATGGTGGTGGTTGACAAATTAACAAATGCTGCTCATTTTGTGCATGTGAATACAATGCATACAACGGCTAATATTGCAGAAATTTTCATGAAGGAAAATGCTAGGTTGCATGGGATACCTAGGAAAATTGTCTCGGACAGAGATATGAAGTTTACCTCCAATTTCTTAAGAGGATTGTTTAAAGGATTTGGCAAGAATCTAAACTTTAGCACAGCATATCATCCCCAGACAGATGGGCAAACAAAGAGATTCAATCGAATAATTGAATACATGTTCAGAATGTATGTGATGGATAAGCCATCTAAGTGGGAAGATTACTTACACTTAGTTGAATTTGCATATAATAATGGGTATCAAGATTCATTGAGAATGAGCCCATTTGAAGCCTTGTACAGTAGTAAATGCGATACTCCAATAAGTTGGGACAACCTAGCAGATAGAGTGGTACTTGGGCCAAAGTTGCTCAAGGACATGGAAGACCAGGTAGTTAAGATCAAGCAGAATTTAAAGGCAACTCAGGATAGACAGAAAGTTTGTGCAGACAAGAACAGGACAGTTAGATAACTTAAAGTAGGGGAGCATGTACTTTTGAAAGTGAAGCCCAAGAAAATCTCTTTGAAGTTGGGTAGTTGTACAAAGATGGCAGCCAAATTCTGTGATCCATTTGAAATATTGAACAAAATAGGGCATGTTCCATACATGTTTCCATTGCTTGCTTCCATGAATGTGCATAATGTATTTCATGTCTCTTTTCTAAAGAAATATGTACATGATCCTAACCATGTTATTGATTGGCGTCTGATTTAGGTAGAGACAGAGGGAGATTTTCAGGTTCAGCCAATGCGGGTATTGAACAGAAAAGTCAAAATGCTCTGGAATCGAGTTATAGAGCTGGTAAAAGTTCAGTGGACTTTCTATGGTCCTGAAGATGCTACATGGGAGCATGAAGATGCCATACAAGCAAAGTACCCACAAATTTTTGAATAAATTTGATATTTTGATCTCTATTTTGCATATGCACTAAGGACAGTGCCAAAATAATGGGGAGGGGATGTAACACCCCAGGTTTTGAACCCCCATTTTAAATAATGTATTGTTACAATTATGATAGCCCAGAGTGCCCAAACAATTATTAAAAGGCCAGTGTGCCCAAGACATGTAATGTTGTTTACCATTATTAATAATAAATACATGGTTGGTTGTTAGACAGACAAGGACTAGAGTTATAGGGGGCTATGATTCTACAAGAGAGGGGGATTGAGGGGCTAAGTGTTTATTCCTATTTTAATTACCCTTTTTTATAAGGAAGGGAATCAGTTAGGTGAGATTCTTGGGGAAGGCCAGGAGGTTCTTGATTCTCCACAAGAGATACTTAAACCCATCACTGGTCTTATTTTGGGGTTGGTCGTTGGTTTTTGGCTCGTTCGCTCCTTCCCTTCTGCATTTTGTACTATTATTTCCCTCATGCACTTTCATGCACCCACTTACCCATTCATTGATCCATCCTCATCCGCATCTTGGCTTGGGAAGGGGAATTGAACTGCTGAGAATTAGCCACAAGATAGTTGGTTGTAATGGTCGTTGGTGCAATCCATCCATGACTTGGGGCCTTCATGTCTGATATGCATTGGCATGTGCCCTTTTTTTCTCACAACTGCGAGTCCTAAGAGTTCCAGTACTGAGATTATGGACCAGCTGTGTTGGAGGCCCCAAAATAGAGGAGAAGGACTGCCTAAGGGATTGCCTGGCAGAGAAGGGTGGAGGTCTATTCTCTTGGGTGGTACAGGCTGGGAAGAAGAGAGTTGGGTACTTGGATTGTTGTGGGTGATGGGAAACCTATGAGAGCTTGAGAGCTGACTGGTTTGGGAACCCAAGTACACTCTAGAATCGTCCTTGTGGATTCATAGCCCTGGCTCGGGGGTGACACTGTTGTTGAGATTTGGAGCAGTGGTGTCTACGGTTGGGTGGAACATCTTTGGTCTGCATCCAGTTGGTTTCACATTTTTATAAAGATAAGTTCTCTCTGTTGTGTTATTATTATCTGTGTATGAATGTATTTCGCTATGTATTTTAATTATCGTCTAAATAAATCTTAGATTATGCATGCTTGTTGGATATTTCTATGCATGTCGCTAAATCTTGTATCTTATGTGTTCTTATTAATGAAAGAAGGTATCGATAAGAGTACGAAGTCCAAGGGTGGTATTGAAGGTAGCATGCCCCATCCTGTGGGTGGATGGGGATGTTACGAGCCTAGTAAAGAGGATTTATGTTGAGCTTTAGACATCAAAGTTTGTAAAGAACGTAAACAATGTGTCGGGCCACAATCTAATGAAACTTGATGCACCCATATCATTGCAAAGAGAATGTGATTAAGAATTTATTTTGAAAATAAATATAGTAAATATTTCTCACACAACACATGGTATCCAATTTAATTTGGAATGATATACACTCAATAATTCTTTATATCAACTTTAAGTGTAGCTCTGAACTTTGAAAACTAAAATTTATGCAATTTCTGCAGCCCATAGTTAATGTAAAAAAATAATTGACATCCATACCAAGGATATTATTTTACTCATGGTTTGTATATCAAACTTGATATTCCATGGCATATCTTCTAGAGTCGACGAGCATACATGAGTGATCATTCGAACTTGTAGGTCTTCTTCAGTGTGGCTCTCATCCATGAGGAAAAGGTCGCTCCAATACTTATTTTACGCAAGATTCTTTATTTCCACATACATCTCAAATAATTCCATAATCATTTCAAGCAATCTTCCATCCAATATCAAATTCCATGTTCAAGTCACACTACAATGGAACCAAAGTGTTGTAGTCCATGGAATCAGAGGGATGCATTCAAGAAGAGAGCTATATTATAGAAACAATATTAGGGACACACACGTACTCAAGAAGAGAAGAGATATATGAGAAGGGTATCCATTTGATTTTATATTCCATATTCATTATCATCTATACAATAGACAGATGTTTGTGTTGGACACACCTACCACACTTAGAGGGGGGGTGAATGAGTGTCGGGATCTTTTTCCCAAAACTTCCCTCTTACACAAAAACTCCTTAGTTAACATTCAACATTTTCTCATTACTCATTCTTGTCATTTATAATCAGTTAGATGTGAATACATATCAGCAACATATATCAACAAAATATCATCAACAAATCATCTCCACAAGGAACACAAGATGTATGTACAATTTTTCTTTTTATTATGGACTTCAATCCAGGGGTTTTTCAGCAACAACTGAATAGAGTAAAACTCTACAAGAGCACCAAATCTATATGCAAGACTCATATTACATTCTCATCACCAACTGAGATGAGGCAACAATCCTCAAAAGATATCAATCTGTCAACATAAACAAGTGCATCAACCATGCACCAACTTGTGCCAAACAACCTGTAATCAACATGTACCATAAACAAGTGCATCCAACCATGTACCAAGTATATACCAATCATGTTTCAACTACTCATCAATATGTACCAACATCATCAACTATACACCTCATGTATGTTCCAACTCATCAACTGCTTGTCTCAACCATGACTAGTTTTGGATTAGTCAACAACCCCAACTTGAAATAATCATAACTTTGTACCTGTAATGAATAAAGATATGAAACTGATACACAATGTTCTTAAGTGTTTTTTATACAATTAATCTAGGTGGCACTACCTGGAACCTCTCAGAAAAGGAGTTATAGAAAAAACGGCATACCTTGCTGAATTTTGGCTTATTCTAGAGAGAGACCTTGTAGAGCGTTCCCCGCACAAAATATTTGTTGAATTGATCTGAAAATGTTAAAAAACATACTACATATTTTACCCTAACCAACACATTAGGTATCATTGAATGTGGATATGTTATGAATATGTTATGACGTTTTTACCCGAAACACTTGTTTTTGACTAGTTCCAAGACTAGCCACAAACCCTATTTTCCACAGAGTGTAACTCCCAATATACAATGACCCACAAGCTGAATTTTTTACCACAGATACTTGGGTATGTTTTCTCAATGGAATGGCAATTTCATGGTCTGAATCATTATAGAAAAAAAAATTATAGCGAAAATGGTGAGATGGCTTGTAAATAACATACCTTAGAAAACATCATGAAAAGAATTTATTCTCCCTTCAATTCCGACCCTCTTTTCTTCACCTTCCTTATGAAATTCGGCTTAGATATCCTTGGTTACCTCAGTAACCTATAGATATTCAATATTCTCAAGTGTTCCACACCAAAAATTCTCAAGAATCTCTCACAAGAAGCTCTCCATCAATACTCCAAAATATATTCTCACAAGAAGCTCTCCATTGATCCACAAAAAGGATGATCTACAAGAGACCATTTCTATCTTATTTATACTTTCATCCTCTAGGTCACTTAACC
>ML798441.1:21565-36767 GCA_009831015.1 Picea engelmannii | reverse complement strand
TATTGCCAGAACTTGACGAGGAAGGAAAAATCATATTGGAGCCTGAAGCCATCACTGACACAATAATTCGCCAACTAAGGAATAGATCCATTTCAGAGTATCTCATTAAATGGAGGAAACTACCGGTTGAAGATTCCACTTGGAAAGATGAGTCTTTTATACAGAAGCATCCAGAGATACTCAAGCATTGCGGACAACACTTGTCTCAAGGGGAGGGGCATGTTAAGCCCTAATATTGGCTCATTAACCCTTAATTGGGGCATATTAGATTAGTAATGTTATTTTATTTATGTCGGCTTTAGGCCATTAGTTGTAATTATACCTCCTAGTCTCCTATATATACCAAGGAGACATTTTAATTTTGAATCATCTGGTACTTGAACATTTAAGTGGGGTAAAAAGAGGTTGCCCCCTCGAAGAGGCTTATTATCTAAAATTATCTCTTTTTCAAGGCGTTGAGTACTTTTCCTGAGGTTTTTCTATGCTATATTGATGTTTGGTTCTTAACAGATGCAATGTGGGATCATATCATTCCCCACTTGACTGGGAAAACTTAATCATATGATATGTGAGCATCTCTATGTAATCTTTATCAGAGCTCTAATGAGAACTGGAAGATGGTTCTTCATGATCGACTCGGGGGAATTCACATGCTCAAGAGTGAGTTGGTGACTTCTTTCCTTGGTCGATACACCCAGATCAGAGACAAGATTGGAGTCATTGGAGAGGTGGTGGACACAAATTCTATGGTGAGGACAGCCTTAAACAAATTTACCAAACCATGGGGTCCATTCGTTCGTGGCATTGTTGCTAGGGAGGCCATGCCCACATGGGAGAGGATGTGGGATGACTTTGTCCATGAGGAGACTAGACTTCTAGCAAAGGATTTTAGACAACAACAACAGTCAATTCAGGGTGATGAAGATATTTCTCTTTGGACAAAGGGTAAGAAGAAGGTTGGTCGGGGAGGTCGGCAGGGTCCCAAGTTTGGGGGCCCACCACAGGGAGGAGAGAGTAGTAGTGGTCAGAAGAGAGATATGAGCAAAGTGAAGTTCTTTGTTTGTAAGAAGTTAGGGCACTACGTTGAACAATGTCCCAACAAGAAGAAGAATAAGGATGGTACCGCAACTATAGCAGAGGAGGCAAAGTTTCAGACTCGATTCGAGAGAGAGTGCACTTTCCTCATATGTTGCACTTCAATTGAGACGGCACCCAGTGTCTGGTATATTGATAGCAAGGCTTCGAGCCATATGACTGGAGTTAGATAGAATTTCATTGATCTCAAAGACACATAGGTCAGGATGGATATTTCCCTCGGAGATGACTCCTTGGTTAAAGTTGTTGGGATTGGCATTGTTACCTTTCGGAGAGATGGCATGCCACCTATATCATTTAGGGGCATTCATTATTTCCCTGGGTTGAAGAAGAATTTGATTTCAGTTTATACCCTCCAGGATATAGGTCTTGAGGTGTCCTTCATAAGGATGGAGGTATTCATTCACCTTAAGGGTTCCTCGCTTGCCTCAGGACAAGTGATTGGAGTGAGGGATGGGAAACTGTTCAAATTACTTTTTCATCCTCTTCATGCATTGGCAGTGAGCAGCGACAGCAACAAACAGATATGTCATCTATGGCATTGTAGGATGGACCATCTACATCATGGAGCTCTCAGAGGACTGAGAGAGGTTGTGACCAGAGCACCACAGATCAGTACAGAGCATCAGGATGTTTGCGAAGGGTGTGCGCTTGGTAAGTTTACCAAGGCCTCGTTCCCCAGCAGTGACACCAGGTCAGTTGGGATATTGGATTTAGTACACACAGATGTGTTTGGGCCCATGACTCAGAAGTCCTTGAGTGGTTGTGAGTACTATATCACATTCATTGATGACTACTCAAGGAAGACATGTATCTATTTCCTGAAGACCAAGAGTCATGTCTTCAAACGATTCCAAGCATTCAGAGCTCTTGTGGAGAACCAATCTGGAAAGAGGATCAAGGTCTTACAGTTGGATAATAGGGGAGATTAATCCTCCACACAGTTCATAGACTTTTGTTCCCAACATGGAATTAGAAGACAGATGATCGTACCATACAACCCCCAACAGAATGGGTTTGCCGAGAGGAAGAACCAGACTATCATGGGTCCAGCGAGATCCATGTTGCGTGATCATAGTTTTCCCCTTTACCTCTGGGCAGAGGCGAGTGCTACTATAGTTTACTTGCAGAACAGGAGCCCCCACAATATATTGGGGAAGATGACTTATGAGGAGGCCTTCACTAGTAGGAGGCCTGATGTCGAGCACATCAAGATCTTTGGGTGCTTGACCTATTCTGGTGTCCCCTCAGAGAAGAGGACAAAGCTAGACCCCACAGCCCAGCAGGGGATTCTAGTTAGATACTCAAGGGTGTCCAAAGCCTATAGTATCTACATTCCATCACTTAAGAGAGTGGTGGTGAACAAAGATGTCATATTTGAGGAGGATAGGGATTTTCAGAGATCTCTTGAGTCGAGAGTCAGTGTGGAGGATGATGTAGAGGCAATGATTGATGTCTCATAGGGAGCACAACCTCATGTTTCTAGTACACCAGTATCAGGGGTGACAGGGTCACCATGCACAGCTTCAGAGTCACAGTCAGAGGGTGTTCAAATAGAGGGGGCAGAGGCTTCAGGATCTCAGAGTGTTGAGACTAGACCTGAGGCAGTTACTCTTGGGCAAAGAGACCTTACTTCTCCATTGACCACTTCAGAGAAGAGGAGACCTAGATGTTTTCAGGAGACCCTGAAGGAGGCCAGGGAGAATGTAGGGGAGCCCAAGAGCCAGATCAGAGAGAGTAGACCTCCAGTCAGATTTGGATCATATTTGGCCTTAGTGACGAGTATCATAGATACTAAGCCAAAGACATTTGCATAGGAAGTGGACCAGGAGGTCTGGAGAGAGGTCATGGTAGAAAAGTATGACTCCATTGTGTGCAATGATGTTTGGGAGGTGGTTCTGAGGCCAGTGAGGAAGTCAGTTGTGACTTCCAGGTGGTTGTACAAAACCAAGAATGTTGCAGATGGTAGCATAGAGAAACACAAGGTTTGTTTTTTGTCGCAAGGCTTCTCTCAAATAGAGGGAGTCGATTATGATGAGACATTCGCACCAGTTACGAGATACATCTCGATCCATAGCATTATTTCCATAGAGGAATATATGGGTTGGAGAATTCATCAGATGGATGTGAAGACCGCATTTATGAATGGCTTTATAGATGAGGTGTACATTAAGCAGCCACAGGGGTTTGAGGTGAGTGAGAGGGAGACTCATGTGTGTCTTTTGAGAAAGGCACTTTATGGTCTGAATCAAATTCCCCGAGCTTGGTATTCACGTATTGACACATACTTGCTTCGGATGGGCTTTGAGAAGAGCAATGTTGATCCTAACCTCTATTACATCATTAGAGGTGAGGACACACTCATTCTCATTCTATATGTGGATGACTTGTTCATCATATGAGCCGAGGATCTCATAGTTGAATGCAAGTTAGGACTTGCATCAGAGTTTGAGATGAGTGACAATGGGTTGATGCACTATTTTCTGAGTATGGAGGTATGGCAAGAGGAGGGACACATATTTCTCGGGCAAGGGAAGTATGTTGCAGATATTCTAAGCAGATTTCATATGGAGGATGGTAGACCTATGTCGACACCCATGGTTACCAACTAGAAGAATCTTAGTGCTTCAGATTCCCAGTTGGTAGATGCTACATTTTATAGGCAGTTGATCGGTTCACTTATGTATCTGGTCAACACTAGACCAGATATTTCTTTTTCCATGAATACTCTCAACCAGCATATGGTAGAGCCGAGGAGTGTTCACTAGATTGGGGTAAGACATGTGTTGAGGTACATTACTGGGACAGTTGATTTTGGCCTGAACTATATTAGAGGTGATGGGGTTAGTTTGGTTGGCTACACCAACTCAAACTGGGCAGGATGTGCTACTGACAGGAAAAGCACCTCAAGGTGTTGCTTTGGTTTGGGGTCAGGACTTGTTTCCTGGTTCAACTGGAAGAATAAGTCAGTTACTTTGAGTTCTGATGAGGCCAAGTACATGGTGGCCAATTAGTTCATTTGCGAGGCCATTTGGATTCCTAAGATGCTGGTAGGAGATGCCATACCGATCGTCATACACTGGATAATCAAAGTTGTATCAAACTCTCTGAGAATATCATTTTCCATGACCGGTCGAAGCACATTGAGATCATATATCACTTCATCAAAGATTGGGTTCAGAGAGGGGCAGTGCAGTTACAGTGTATATCGACTGATGAGCAGATTGAAGACATCCTCACCAAGGACCTACCAAGGGGAAAACATGTCTACTTTAGAGACAAGATGGGTTTGGTGAGAAACACTTTCCTCGGTAAGAGGGAGTGTTGAGATTATGTACCTTGGGAAGTGTTCCCCATGTGTTTGTGAGCTCCTAAACACATGTGGAAAGTACTATATACTGTGTTCCTTGTACTTTATGTCTAATTTCACTTTGACTTAGGAGATTTAAGTCGAAAGTGAAATTTGGTCATTTTAGGCTAAATGACTATTAATTCACTTTGTGGGTGAATTAGGAGACATAAAGTGAACTTAGGAAACTTGACCCAAAGTGGGTTTTTGAGTGAGATTATTGTGGGATTATCTCAATCTTAGATTGGTAATGAGATAGGATGATCTCAACCATCCAATCTTTAGGTTTCCTTATGGAGGTTCAAAAGGTGTGCAAAGGGCAAGGAAGAGCTCATTCACTCATTTGTTTACTTGGAGAGTTTGAGAGAGTATGAGCATGAGGTTTTAGGAATTTTTTGAGGCTAGCTTGGGCGCTTCCATCCATGGAGACAACCAGTAAGCTTATGGCCTCGATTATTTAGTGGGGAGGTTCTTGCTTGGAGGAGGCACACTTGGTGAGGAGGGTGCATCATCAACAAGGAGGACTTTCAAAGCTCAGATGGCAGTGAGGTTTGTTTCAGAGGGAGGATACTCATCAGTATCAGAGTATTGTGGAGGGGTTTCTTCATCATATCTTCTAGTAGGCTTCTAGCTCCAGTTCAGTGGTCTTGTCAGCATTTATGGAGGGTGCACCATCCTAGGGCGCTCCTACTTCAGTTGGACTTGTGTTGCAGCTTGGATCAAGTTGTTATTGTATCAGGTTCTTCTGTATATTGTACTTAGTGTATTACACCTTCCATTCTCCCTATATATAAACTTATATTCCAAAGTGGTTTTCCCCGGGGGGATTTATCCAGGGTCATGTTGACCAAAAATACGTGTGTTCAATTTCATGTATGTTAGAGTTTAGAACTATTGTATTTTCAGCTGTAAAGATCTCTAGGTGTGTTATATATATTTTGGTATGCATGTGCTAACCCTTGGTGATCTGGATTATTTTCGGCACGAAATGAGAACGGAGATATAATAAATAAATGCAGAGAGATATCGTGGATATAAAATAATATAACATAAATGTATCAAAGATGCAACCATAAACATAGAGATATAGTAATACACGATTTCTATTAATGAAATAAATGTACAGAGATTGTAAAAATACAGAGTGAAAGACTCAATAGAATGGTAGCAGCTTATCTCTGAGAAGAGATATGATGGCTACTCGCATTCGCAAGAAGATGATTTTTACTATGAGGCTCTAAAGGTCTTTTTTATCATAAAGAAAATCCAAAACCTTAACCCCGGAAAATGAAAAACCAACAATTTTGTGGACCTTGTTTTGGGTAGTTTGGTGTATCAACTTCTCGAGGGCGTAACTTTGGCATACGATCTCCATTTGGGGTGCACGATAGCTCGTTGGAAAGTTATCGTCGAGGAGATTCATTTTGAGGGCTCAATTAGAGCCATCGGTTATCATTGAGAAGATCGATCTCAAAAAACCTTCATTTAGGCCCTCAAAATGGCCCCAGAAGTTAAAAATAGTAAACTACGAAAATTGCCAGAAAACCATTTTGAGCCAGTTTGAAAAGGTGGGTGGCCACCGATATCTACCTGGATCACTTGATGACAAAAACTACATGCTAGAGAACCAAAATTGCTTATGTAATCGTAACAAATCAGCAAAGAAGTTCATGAACTGTTCGTTGTTATAAAACAACAACAAAACCTTCATTGACATTTGAAACTTAGAGCCAACTTGAGGTCAAAGACAGACCTAGTTGGAAGCTTGATAGGACCTGGAGAATCTTCATTTTTTTCATCTCGTTTTATTGTCAATATTGTGATCTCTAAGACCTGGTCTTTGTTCAAATGTTCTTCGTGTTTTCTTATTCGTACTCTCTTATATATGATATCAGTGTTCTCTTTCATGAAAGTATCGATCATACTTCTACAATCACTAGCTATGTGTCCATAGTTATGACATTTGTAACATCCAATGTTACGTGGGGCCACAAATCCATTTCTTGCTTGAACATGTCTTTTATAATCCCTGCAATCTGCAACCTTATGTCCAAAATTAGAATAATAAAAACAATGACCATAAAATAAATTTGCATACCTAGGAGTGAATGATCTTCTTTGTGGTGTAGTCCTTCTGAATTTTTGCCTCGATTGATCATTATCATGATTGAAACTTATTTGTGGCTTGAACATGGATGGTCTTCTTGAAAATGTATCTTCAATAGTTTTCTTAGATTCTGGTTGACCATGATTTCTTCCTTTGATTACTTCTGCATAGCTCTTTCTATGTTCTTCATTATTCTTTTCTAGCAACCTAGAGTGCTTCTCTTCATTCTCTATAACTGATATGGATGTTTCTATCTCTTCAACGTTCTTGTTGAGCTTGAAGATTTTACTTCTCAATGTGACAACTTCTTCTTCAATCTTCTCAACCTCTTCTTCTTTCTTCATTATCTGGGACTTCATGACTTCTTATGTTCTTTTCGCTTCTTCAAGATGGATTTTTAATGTGATTATTTCTTCTTCAAGTCCTTTCTCTTTTTGACCAAACTCTTCCTCAAGCTAGTTTAGATCATTAGTTATTTCCTTCAGATGATTTTGCAATATCCTCTCTCTCATTTCTGCTTCTTCCTTCTGTGGTACTATGTTGGCTTCCAAATATTGCTTTTGATATTCAAGATTTTCTTCGATATTTCTTGCTTCTTCTAGCTGCGTTCTTAATTTCTTGATGACCTGTTGGGCTTCTTAAAAATATGAACACTTTCATTTTGTTTCATCAATTCTTTCTTGAGTGACTTGTTTTCTTCTCTTTCTTTTCTTAGTTCATCTAAAGTACTAATGAATTTTGCTTCATAATTGTCTTCTTTTTCAATTAGTTTTTCTATCTCATTTTCCTTCATGGCATTATATTTCACGATGTCTGCGTTTTTCACAATTAAATAAAAACAACATACCTCTGTCGATTATGTACTCTTCATCTTCTGAATCTATTTGACATGGTGAACATATTTCTTCTTGATCTGTACCTACATCTTTTTGGGCATTTTTTGAATCTGCGATGGGTGAAGAATATATGCCATGTAACTTATCCCAAAGTTCTTTGGCTGGTGAACATTTACCAACCTTTTCTCTTACCAAATTAGGTATTCCTTCCCAGATGAAATCCATTTCCATTTTTTTATTCTTCTTCAATTCCTTCTTGGCTGCAGTCTTTTCCCTTTTTGAACTATCATATCCTATAACGACTGATAGCTAAATATAATGTCCTTGTGCCTGTAAAAGTACTTTCCTACTTATGTTCCATATCTCATATTTTAACCCATTCTAACCATTAAACAGTGGTACTCCATTCTTAGAATAACCCATGATCTCCTTCTAGTGGTTAAACTAATTTCTGAAAGAACCTGCTCTGATACCAATTGTTGGATTACTAAGAGGGAGGGTGAATCAGTAATATAGCAATGTAATCTTTTTTAACCATAAAATGAAAGTGTTATATCAATGTAGAATTATCATCCAATAGTTTTAGAGTAAATAAACAATGAACAAATGAGTAATCATACACATACACAATACACCAATGTTTTTACATGGAAACTCAAAGTGAGAGAAAACCATGGAATGTTTTTTCTTATATGTCTTTAAGAATTACATTCATTGGAAACACCAACTTTCTTTGTTTTCTAACTGCAACTAGAAGGAGGCTCGAACCCCCTAGTTTCTCAGGCTACAACCTGAGGGAAGCTCCAAATCCCCAATTCTCTGGCTACAACCATAAGGAGGCTACAACCCCCTATGTTCTTTGGCTACAAACGGATGGTGGATACAACCACATGTCCTTGTCTCGTCCAACCACCCTAACGTAGAAGTAGAATTATGGAACCATTGTCACACTATCATTGTGAGATATATTGTTGTAAACCTATACCTATCAACTCGCACCAAACAACCTGTAACAACCTATACCAAACACATTGTAACAACATGTACCATAAACAAGTGCATCAACCATGCATTAACATGTACCTCAACTTGTACCTCAACTTGTACCATCAATGAGCGCATCAACCATGCACCAAATATTTACCAATCATGCATCAATTACACATAAATTATGACTCATCAAGATGTACCAACATCATCAACTATACACCTCATGTATGTGCCAACTCATCAACTACTTGTCTCAACCATATACCCAACATGTACCTCAACCAAAATCCCTCATCAATTTCATCATCCAAATATGATTTTAACTCTATTATAGACCTGGTGTATATGATCACATACTTGCAAACCTTCCTCAACTTTAACAACAAGAGACTAGCATTTTCATCAAACTTTACTTTAGTCTCACATGACTAATTTTGGATTAATCAACAACCCTAACTTGAAATAATCATAACTGTATACATGTAATGAATAAAGATATAAAATATTAAACAATGTTCTTCAATGTTTTTTATGCAATTCCTCCAGGTTTCACTACTTGGAACCTCTCAGAAAATGATTTATAGCAAAAATGGCATACCTTGTTGAATCATGGTTTATTCTAGAGAGCGAACTTGTAGGGTGTGCCCCACACGAAATATTTGTTTTATGGATCTGAAAATGGTACACAAAATACTAAATACTGTACTCTAACCAATACATTTGGTCTTACTGAATTTGGATCTGTTATGAAGAAGTTATGACGTTTTTACCCGAAACACTTGTTTTAGACTAGTTTCAGGACTAGCCACAAACCCTATTTTCCACAGAATGTAAGTCTAAAAAAAAAAATGATCCACAAGATGAAATTTTTATCACAACTACTTGGATATGTTTACTCAACGGCCTACAGATTTTGTGGTTTGAATCATTCTAGAAAAAAAATTATTGTGAAAATGGTCAGATGACTTGTAAATAACATACATTAGAAAACATCATCAAAATAATTTATTCTCCCTTGAATTTCGGTCTTCTTTACTTCACCTTCCCTCTAAAATTTGCCTTAGATATCCTTTGGTTACCTCAATCACTTGTAGATATTCAATATTCTCAAGTGTGATTGAAATGAGAGACCCTGGCCTCTTATTTATACTTTTATGTAGCTTCCTCAAAGGGTTACATTATAACCATCTTAAACCACTTTCCTTATTTTTGGGCTAACTCACTTCTAACCACTTGTCCACTTTATAATGTATCCATTAACTTTATTATTTAAATAAAAAAAATTGTATCCACTTTGAATTATAGTACACTCATCACTTCACTTTATTATTTAAATAATTTCTTCTTTGCAACCACTTGGACTACTTTGACCTTTTGGGGATTCTAGATGAATCATGAGGGTTCTCCAACTTCACATGACTATAAGTCTCTAACGGTGATGAGTTATGTTGTTGATGAATGCATCTATGTGAAACATTCTCCAGCTTACAAACCTATGAGATGTGGATCATTGCAACTATGTGAGTCTTTCTCTCAGCTTACAAACATGAGAGAAAGCCCCTAAGAAGGGTACGTTGTTTCTGCCTGAGACAGAGCTAGGAACGTAGAGATGACCTCCTCCATTCAGAGAATTAAGAATAACTCTAGATGATTATCCAGTGGGAAAGGCGATCTGTTGAGTTAGACATGCATGTGGCTGAGCACAAGGTGAACGTGTGAAATCCCAAAGTGTTAAGTGCATCATCATGAGAACAGAAATGAAGATGATGTATTAGCCTCCTCTAAGCAGCAGAGTTGACGAGAATAATCCAGATGATTCTCCTGTGTGAGGTAGTGAGAATGAATATTTGTAGAGTGGATGTGCCTATGGACGAACACAGGTGAACGTGTGAATATCTGGTTCTTTTGTGTAATGTAGTGAACCAGAGATATGGCATCCATATGGATGTGCCCCTAGTGGATGAGCACTATTGGGTGTATCAGATCCTTTGCTATATATTGTTCAAGAGTCAGACCTGCCTGTAACCGTAATTGTTATGTAAAGGGTACAGGTTGGCCCCACCTTAATGTGATTAATAATAAATGTAAAAGATAATTAATCTGGTTAATATTAATTATAATAATAATAAAAATTATAATGTGACTTAGAGAGATCGGCCCTGTTGAGCCAATAGACACTTCAATTAGCAGGTTTAGGTTAGTATAAGTAAAAATAAAATCCTCATTGTGAAAACATATCTTTCATGTGAGTTTGGAAATTTCAACAAGTACATCTACTTGGGAAAATGTGCAAACCTCTCTTGGGCGCTAGTCTTCTAGGGTTTGAGCACCCTCTTTTGTGCTAGGTATTTCTTGGTGGTGAAGGTCTTTCTCTTGAAGAATATAACAAAGGATTTGGATGGGTTTTCTTCCCTTGTTGAGAAGGGTTTCCCAAGATACTTATTGTGTTCTTGTGCAAGGTGTTTCTTCTTGTCATCTTGGTTGATGCAACATTATTGTTTATGGTTAAAGTGAAATGATAAAAATGGAATGAACTTCATGCTTAACCTAGCTTATGAAGAATCAACATGGGTCTTGAAGAACCCATTGCACAAGAATCTACCAGTCTCCTCTCTTTTCTACATAACCGTGTGGCCCTCCTAGGGTTTCTAGAAAATATGTGCGACCTTCCTTTATGAGGTGTTTCAGCCCTTAAACACTTGAACGTTGGGGCTAATTTTAGCATAGGAGAGTACGACCTCCTCCAGCGCATCTCCAGAGACTCTCAAAGTGACATTTTGAGCATTTTGAAATTTTGGCCCCAAGGTTTCTACAATTTCTACAGAAATTTCGGAATTAGGGTTCCTGCAAACTCATTGAAGGAGCTCTTCAGCTCACCAATGTTCTCCTATCTTTCAAAGGCTTATTGTTGGCAGTCATAACTCCAATAAAACCTAAAAGCTAGCCTAGCCTAGCCGTTAGGTTTTCTAGCCTAGTTGACAAAGGGTTTTGAATAATCTAAAATTATGATGAACAAAAACTATGATGGAAGATAAGCTTGATGAATCAAGCAACTTCAAAGTTCTTTAAAGACAAGACTTCAGAGGAAGACTTATTGTGGGTAATACAAAAGGGTTTACCAGAGACATCTATCAATGAATGGAAGGAAGATGACGTCGGGACAAGGAAGCCAATAACCTACTCAAGCCCTTACATTGAAGGGCCAACTTCAAAATAACAAAGATGACAAAATGTGACACCGTGACTATCTTCTTCATAAAGATCTCAGAGGATAGAGATCAGCCAAGATCCATTGGAGAAATCATATCAGCATCCTCGGTTATGCACTTTGTATATATTATTTGTATCATTATCATGAGGGAAATTGCAGGAGGAAGGAACCTTTGCTTAAGTCATGGATCCAGAGGGATCTCAGTGCATTCAGAGGAACAACACAGTCAAAATAAAGACTCCAGGTTTGATTGTTGTAATTGTCATTCCTCTAACCTATATTTCTATAAGTTTGCT
Source organism: Picea engelmannii (assembly GCA_009831015.1). NCBI lineage: Eukaryota > Viridiplantae > Streptophyta > Pinopsida > Pinales > Pinaceae > Picea > Picea engelmannii. Next base: position 24,883 of record ML798441.1, on the reverse strand, counting down.
ACAATACAAGTAGGTGTTGTAGCTGTGACAACATTCCTTAAATTGTTTTGATTCTAGAGATGTACTCATTATTCTCCTTTAGGAGATATTCTTATGTTGGTTATTTTTGTTTTCTTGTTCCAGATAGGTTAACAAGAAAAGGAAGATGTTTATCCTTCAAAGGGAGCCACTTGACTCAAGAGTCGAAACTATTTGAGAAAGAGGAAGAATAGAACCATCATTGAGGAAACCAATGCAATAATGCTTGATCAGAATCCTTCTATGATTCTATGGGCAGAAGCATGCATGGCACAGTATATGTTCATAACAATAGTCTTCACCAGACTTTGAAAAACACAACTCTTGAAGAAGCCTCCACCAGAGTGAAACCTGAGATTGAACACTTTAGGATATTTGGGTGCCCAATGTATTTTCATGTACCCAAAGAGAAGAAGTCCCAGCTAGATCCCTTAGAAAGAAAGGATACAATGAATCTTCAAAGACATTCCAAATCGACATTCCTAGTCAGAGATAGATTGAGATAAGAAACAACGTTGTCCTTGAAGAAGAGATAGTCTTTCAAAGACCCAAAGAATCTTAGATGGAGATTGATAGTGAGACAATACCTTCTCCCCCTTCAGCAGTCCAGAGGGAGACAGACATTATTCCAGTTGATCCAATTTCTCTAGTTGATATGTTCAGAGATATTGCAGTACAGCATAAAAGGCCTACCTAGACTCACTTTGCAAGAGGCAGAGAAACATACAAGCCTCTCAAGGCACATCCCGAGAAAGAGAAAGAGATTTTCAAGCTATCCTTTAGTCATGAGCCACTTCATTGATGTTGAACCTCCTTGTCTTAGAGAAGCAACAAGAGAATGGGTATGGCAAGATGTCATAACAGAAGAATGCCAGTATATCTTAAAAAAAATGATGCATAAGATATTATTCAGGGACCAGAAGGGAAGTTTGTGGTAACTTCCAAGTGGATATATAAGATCAAGCATGCAGTTGATGGAAGTGTCGAGAAATACCAAACAAGATCTATAGCCAAAGGTTTCTCATAAAAAGAGGGAGTTGTCTATGATGAGACACTTGACCTAGTGAACCTGATACAATTCCATCCGTACTACCATCCATGAGTTGGAAACTATATCAGATAGATAGATTCTTGATGAGTTTGGATTTCAGCAAGAGTGTTGTTGATCCAAACCTATATCATTACAGTGTTGGTGACGAGAGCCTAATCCTAATGACTTATTCATAAAGCATTGGATACAAGTAATCCTTGACTTCTGAATTCGAGATGAAGAATCTGAGTATGATGCACTACTTCTTGGGACAAGAAGTATGACAGAGGACCGATAAGATTTTCCTGAGTCAAGGAAAATATACAGTGAAAATATTAAAGAAGTTCAGTATGAAAGAATACAAAATCCACCGTGATGGATTTAAAAACGAATATTGATGATGATTCAGACGAGACTGATCCACAACTGATTGGATGACTAATGTATCTGGTTAACACCAGACTTGATTCATGCCATGCAGTGAATGTGCCTAGTCATTTCATGAGTCAACCGAGACAGACTCACTAGACAACAACAAAACATGTATTGAGATATATATGAGGCACAGTTGGATATGGCCTGAGATATGCCTCTAGTATGAACTTGAGTTTGCAGGATATGTCGATTCAAATTGAGAAAAAAGTACAATGAACCGGAAAAGCACATCCGGTTGATGTTCTATTGTGAAGTTTTCCATGGTTTCTTAATGTAGCAGGAAACAAAACTCTGTAGCCTTGATTACCACAGAGGAAGAGTATATAGCATCGAGTGTGTGAAGCAATGTGGTTTCGCAAACTTCTAATAGATTTACTTGACCATGAGATGGATCCTATGATGATAACCAAGAGTCGTCAGTAAAGCTCCTTGAGAACCCAGTGTTTCCTGATGGATCAAAATATACTTATATCAGAGATATGATACAGAGGAAAATCGTACACATGCAGTACCTTCCTATACATGAGAAGATTGCAGATATCTTCACCAAATTAACTTCGTGAACAATGGCTCCCTAGTTGGGAGGGAGTGTCAATAACTCCAACCAAGAAAAAATTCAAAATACATCTATGTGAGACTTGGCATGATAAAGAATGTCTCCCTCGCTGAGAGGGAGTGTTGATGAATGCAGCTATGTGAGACATTCTCCAGCTTACAAACCTATGAGATGTGGATCATTGTAGCTATGTGAGTTTTTCTCTCAGTTTACAAACCTAAGAGAAAGACCCTAAGAAGGGTACATGGTTCATGCCTGAGGCAGAGCTAGGAACGTAGAGATGACCTCCATCGTTCAGAGAGTTGAGAAGAACTCCAGATGATTATCCAATGGAAAAGGCGATCTATTGAGTTAGACGTGTTTGTGGCTGAGTACAATGTGAACGTGTGAAATCCCAAAGTGTTAGGTGCATCGTCATGAGAAAAGAAATGAAGATGATGTATTAGCCTCCTTTGAGAAACAAAGTTGACGAGAAGACTCCAGATGATTCTCCTGTGTGAGACAATGGGAATGATGATCTGTAGAGTGGACGTGCCTATGGACGAGCACAGGTGAACATGTGAAGATCTGGTTCTTCTGTGTAATGCAGTGAAACAGAGAAATGACATCCCTATGGATGTGCCCCCAATGGACGAGCACTAGTGGGTGTATCAAATCCTTTGCTATATATTGTTCAAGAGTCAGACCTGCCTGTAACCCTAATTGTTATGTAAAGGGTACAGGTCGGCCCCACCTTAATGTGATTAATAATAAATGTAAAAGATTATTAATCTGGTTAATATTAATTATAATAATAATAATATGACTTAGAGAGGTCAACCATGTTGAGCCAATAGACACTTCAATTAACAAGTTTAGGTTAGTATAAGTAAAAGTAAAATCCCCATTGTGGAAACATATCTTTCATGTGAGTTTGGAAATTTTAGCAAGTACATCTACTTGGGAAAAGGTGTGCACCTCTCTTGGGAGCTAGTCTTCTAGGGTTTGAGCATCCTCTTGTGTGCTAGGGCTTTCTTGGTGGTGAAGGTCTTTCTCTTGAAGAATATAGCAAAGGATTTGGCTAGATTTTCTTCCCTTGTTGAGAAGGGTTTCCCATGATACTTCTTGTGTTCTTATGCATGGTGTTTCTTCTTGTGATCTTGGTTGTTGCAACATTATTGTTTATGGTTAAGTGAAATGATAAAAATTGAATGAACTTTATGGTTAACCTAGCTTATGAAAAATCAACATATGTGACATTCCACATAACACCAGAAATGGCATGACATGTACTATCCAT
>ML798440.1:194664-205120 GCA_009831015.1 Picea engelmannii | reverse complement strand
CATGCTTGACTTGATTTTGGATGGGTATTAATTTATTTTATTGTTTATGGTCAGTATTGATTTGTTTTGGATGGGGAATCACCCTCTCGATGCTTGCAATTTCTTTTATTCAAAGCGCAAATACGGCGTTGCAGCTACCAATAAAGTTGTCCCATCGTTTCTTTAGAGTCCGGTACCGCTAGGGAGGATCGAGGAAAATATACCGACAAATTTTATGGAAAAGGAACAAGCTCGATCTTGGTTGATTTTTCCATGTATTCTTAAAAACATCAAGCGTAGGACACGTGAATACAAGAAGGGTTAATTGGAAAGATGTAAGAAGTTTAGAAAAGCACATATAAAGTGTGTAGAGATTCAACTCTTTGGCGGTGCTTGACAAGGGATGAACTTTGGCACATAGTTATCAAGGATAAGTACTTATCCTCCACTTCGGTGGCTTCCTGGTTTAGAAGATCCACAATTAGCACTCAAAATGTCTTAAATATTTGGAGATGTTTACTAAAAAAAAATTTCATATAGTGATGTATTGGTTAGTTTGGAAATGAGGAACAAGCATGAATATCTATCTTGGATAGGACATGATCCGGGGTTGGACATTAGGTCCTACTTATAAGGTGGTCTTTTAGATTCTTTATGGGGAAGACGTTGCCACATCTTGTATCAAATAGCAGAACCGAGCAGACAATGGGTAATATGGGCTCAGTGGAAATCAACTCTGTATCTGGGACTCATGGGAACAAAGGCAACATAATGGGAAGGATTCAATAGAGCATTGAAGCATGTAGGAATTTTTCTGAGCGACTCTCCGGATGAGTTAGTGTGGACCGGGTGTTCCTCCATATGTGTAATCTCAACCAAAAATGCATATGATGACATTGTCCTCAAAATCTAGACCATAAGCGATAAATGGTGGCATGGAACTTTATGGAACTGGTATTTGGCATTAAAGTTGAAACTATTCACATGGTTAATGATGGAAACCAAGATCCTCCCTTAGGAAAATTTACAAAGAAGAGGGTACATCGGTCTCAGTATATGTGCTCTATGTAAACAAGAATTGGACACGACTCAACACTTGATGATAAAGTCCAGGTTTACCCAACATGTTTGGAAGGAGATGCTAGCAGCTTTAAACTTAAATTTTGTCTGGAACGATACCAACTTACATGATTGTTTTAAGGAATGGCTTCATAGGCATCCAAAGTGGAACACGTTGCCTTCTATAATCACTTGGGAAATATGGATGGAGCGAAATTCGACGATTTTCGAGAATACACAGGCAACAATCGCTGCAGATTACCACATGATCTAGGGATGGCTAAGGAACAACAAGGTGAGTAGAAACCTGACACCAAAAATCAAAATCCCACCGACGATAATTGATGGAAGGATAATGGGTTGGTTCGATGGAGCAGCGTAGCAAGGAGGTCAACTTTGTGGTGCAGGGGGAGTCATAAGACTGAATAACCACTCAAAAATAAAGTGGATGTTGAATTGTGGAACAAGCATAAATACTAGAGTGGAATTTCTAGGGGTGTGGGCACTATTGTTTTCGGCTACTAGACTTCATATTGCATACATGTTTATAGCAATTCCAAGGTTGTCATAGAGTAGTTGAATGGCAAAGGTGTAATCCAGGTCATGGATCTGACTTATTGGAAACTGCAGATTAAGGCGCTCATGATGGAATTTACAGGCCTAGAGTATACTCATATCTACAGAGAGTATAACCAAGAGGCAGACGAGATGTCAAAAAAAGCCTTGTTTCTTCCGGAGGGTAATCTAATCTATTTTCATTTGGAGGACAGAGAAAAGGACCCTGACATGTTAATTAACATTTTTAATGCTCATCTGTAGTCTTTGTTTTCCGAATGGACAGTATTAGGAGACTGGTGAAATTTGTGACATTGTCATGTTCTGCAGAGAGCACTCTAGGCGAGGAGTGAAAGGTGAATGCCTTAGTTAGAAGCTCTCTGTTTTAGTCATCATTTGCACATGTATATTGTCTTTAGCACTTCAAATTTTGGTATGAACTATTTTTTGTTTGGGCAGGAAACTCGGTTGTTTAGAATGGTAGTTGCGATTTTTTTTTTGTAATTGCACCTCAGCTTTTGAGATGGGAAACGAATGTATGTATGGGTTGTAAAAGTTTGTTGTAAGTGAGAACTTTTATATATTTTTTTCTGGTGAAAAAAGTGCGTAGAGGTGAAAAAAGTTGTAGAGATTGATGGATAGGTTGATCAATTTGAAGAGAAGTAAAATTTAAAAAGAGATATTTCAACGATAATATAAAGGAACAATATAGGTCTAATATTGGAAGTTTTGGATGAAATAAAGCTTCCCTTAAAGTCGATAGAGGATACAGGGAACATAACAATCGACAATGGAGATGGAGGTTGACAAGATGGGTAGATATTTAGAATTAGTGCATAGAGAGAAAAACTCAATGTCAACTTCCAACAATTTAAGTGGAAACGTGTATGGAGATGAAATATTAGATAAGAAAATATGATTAGAGGGACACAAAATTAATCTCAGGGAAAAAATAAGGAAGACAAAGGAATATAGAGAATAAGAAGAAGACACTAACAAATCTTTTATCATAGTATCTTTCGATGTGTTGAAACTGTAAACTAATTTTTCATGTGGAGACATGCACACAGTATAAGTTAAAAATATAATGTGTATGCATGCACACTACAGTGAACAAGTTGTGTCATTGGTGGATTAGGTTGTAATAAGTTCATCTAACTGTCTATCAGATCCTATATATCTAGCATACCCATAGTGGTGTGGGTGTAGCAATGTAGTGTAGTGCAGTCTGTGGGAAGAGAGTGATATGATGGTTGTAACCTATGTTTGGCTACTGCAATTCTCCTTTGAATAATAAAAATATTGATTATCATTGCTCCATAGTTTTTTCCCTTAAAAAGGTTTCCACGTAAATCATTGTGTTCAATTGATGTGATTGTTATGTCGTGTTTTATTTTATTTGTTTATACTTATGTTGCCTAACAAATGGTATCAGAGCTACGATTTTGTGGAGCAAAGAAATATTCAAACCATGATTTTTTTTTGTTGAAAATGCTAAAGATAAAGGAGTGTTAGTTGTGTCCTTGACACTCCCTAAACTCGGTTATAAAAGCGTTGACGCTCTCCACACTTGCGAAATAAAAAATTCCTAAGCATAGATGCTCCACTCACTCGTTAAATGAGTGGTGGGTTTTATAAAGGTTTAAACAAATTGAATAGTTGGATGTTTTATAAACATATATTTATGAAGTGGACGTGTTTGGTAAAAAGGTTTTAAGTTATATATATTTTAAATAATATGACTTAAACTTTTATATATATATATACAATGTATTTTTTCGTTCAACCTTGAAACTTAATTTTTTTATGGTTCGATTTTGAAATAAAATATTGCATTGTCCATATTCAGTTGATAAGTAATGTTTTTTTTTCCATATTCAGCTGATAAGCAATGTTTTTTGGGAGTGTGTGTTAATGGAAAAAGTGCAGACTTCAAAGTTTGAGGTGGAGAAATTCAGCGGTAAGAATAATTTTGAGTTGTGGAAGCTCAAGATGCGGGATCTGCTTGTGCAACAAGGATTGCAAAAGGCATTGGCGGGAAAGACAAAGAAACCGACAAGCATGCCAGATGAGGATTGGGAAGATCTGGATGCAAGAGCTCTTAGTACCATCCATTTGTGTCTAGCAAATGAAGTGTTGTTTAACATCATTGGAGATGAGGCAACAACAGGTTTATGGAACAGACTAGAAAGTCTTTATATGACAAAGTCATTGACGAACAAAATCTTCTTGAAGAGGCAATTGTATAGCTTACGGATGAGAGAGGGTACGAAAATTGCAGATCATCTAAATTTTTTCAATACTTTGATTTGTCAATTATCTAGTATGGAGGTAAAATACGAAGATGAGGACAAGGAAATTACATTATTGTGTTCATTGCTTGAGTCTTGGGACACTTCAACAAAACAGACAATTACACCTAAAATAACGCCAGAATTTAGAGTATTTTACTCCATGAATCAGACACCTTTTCTGGCGCAAAACTGAGCGCAATATGGAATTTTTATGATTGCGCTAGATTTAGCGTCAGATTTAGCTCCAGAAAACTATTGCCAGATTTAGCGCCATATTTAACGCCAGGAATAGTGCTAGGTTTATCGCCAGGAATAGTGGCAAGTTTAGCACCAGGAACAGCGCCAGGTTAACACCAGGATTAATGCCAGGATAAGCGCCAGGTGTAGCGCCAAGTGTTGCTTCCAGTTTTTCTTCCGATATGCTTTCCAATTTTGCTTCATTTTTTGGGTATGTTTTGGCATCTCGTTATACTTCCAGTTTTGCTTATGATATGGCTTCGAATTTTGCTTCCAGTTTGGCGCTAGGAATAGCACCAAGTGTTGCTTCCAGTTTTTCTTCCGATATGCCTTCCATTTTGGCTTCTGGTTTGGCTTCCAGTTTTGCTTCTGATATGGCTTCCAATTTTGCTTCCAGTTTGGCTTCATGTTTCACATCTAGTTTTTCTTCTAGTTTTGCTTCTCGTTTTGCTTCTGGTTTGGGTTCCAGTTTTGCTTCTAGTGTGGCTTCCAATTTGGCTTCCATTGTTGCTTCTTTTCTTGCTTCCAACAATGCTTCTTGTTTTGTTCAAATATTGTAACTGCAAAGAGTATTCTATTTATTATTGAGTTATTATTCATTAGATCAATCCCCTTTTGTGGATTGATCATGTCGGGCATTGCAATTGACCAAATCCCCTTTTGTGGATTGGTCAAACCCTAAATATAATATGTTAATTGAGAAGTTGTCCCCCAAGCAAATTAAAGTGGTTTTAACCACTAAGAAGACAAGTCAGCCCTGCCCAGTGAAGAGACACCTTTCAAGCACCTCCCAGTTTGTATAAATAAAGGAAGCCAACGCCTCATTATCTCACTCACTCATTCACTCATCCAATGCGCAAGTTTGGTAACTACAGTTGAGAGAATAAGGAAGAGAGAGGCACATTGCTCAGTGTTGTATATTCTCTAGTGTTTTGGTTATTGTCTTGGCATTGTATTGGCTATCTATATTAAGGAAGTTTTTGTTGGGTTTTCTCCCCCATGAGGGTTTCCCAGGATAAATGTTGTGTATCTTGTGATTATGTTTCTCTCAGTGATCCTATCGATGTTATGATTATCTAGTAAATTGAAAAGAAACCTAATAATAGCTTAAACCTTAACATGGTTTCAGAGCTAAGCTGAAGAGAACATCTTTCACTAGATAAGCAAAAACGTCACTGTTGTCGTACAAGAAAATTAGGGTTTTCTATTGAAGAGGAATTTCAGCCTAAAACTCATCAAGGAAGTGTGCCCTAGCCTAGCAAACTCTTTGGCAGCCTCAGCACACTTTTTTGGTGGATAGAACTCCCGGAAAGTGAAACCCTATTTTTCACTAATACCAGAAAACTAGAAGTACCAGAAAACCAGAACCAATACCAAAAGTACCAGTCCAGAATTCCATTGGTCAAGTTTGAAGGGGAAAAGTTTGGATTTTCTAAAATCTAACTACACCAGGCTACTCACCTAAACCAAGCACACCTCCTTGTAAGTTCAAAATTTAATTCTGAGCATTTTCAATTTTTGGTCATTTTCCTAGCTCCAGGTAAAGATGTTTGCAAGCACTAAGCTTGTTGACAAGCTAGAAGGTGTGGAAAAATTTATTGCCTGGAATTATAGGATTGCACTCATTCTTAAAGAGAATTACCTAGCAAGATTCATTAAAGAAGATGTACCATAACCTACTGATGTTGCAGCTAAAGCAAAACACCAAAAGAAAACAGTTAGGGCCAAAATAATCATTGCAGATTCTATGAAAGATCACTTGATTCATCAAGTGGCTTCAAAGAAGACTCCAAAAGAAATGTTTTGATGCCCTAACCAGGATGTATGAAGGAAAGAACATCAACTGAAAGATGAATCTAAGAACTCAACTCAAAAATACAAGGATGCAGAAAGGAGAAACAATTCAAGAGTATTTCTCTAGAATATCACAATTCATGGAACAACTAGAAGAAATCGGTGATACTCTAGATGAATAAGAACTAATAATGACAACCCTTAATGGCCTCACAAGACCTTGGGATGCATTCATCCAAACTATTTGTGCCAAAAAGGAGAAACTGCACTTTGACAATCTTTGGGAAGAATGTGTTCAAGAAGAAGCAAGAGTAGCTAACAAAGAAGCAATACTATCAAGAGATGAGATTAAGCCCTATTTGCTCATACTAAAGGAGGAAGGAAGAGGTCTTACTTCCAGAAAGAAACTCATCAACATAAAGAGTCTCACCCCCCAAACAAATTCATACATAAAGAATCTCACCCTCCAAGGAGATTCCAAAAGTTTCAGAAAGGTCAAACAAGAGAAAAATATTTATCATCATACCAATGTTACCATTGTGACAAGATGGGACATATTGCTAAGAATTTTCCATCTAGAAGAAAATAATACAAGAAGAGAATCAAGAGGCAACATGCCCACACAGTTGAAGATGAAGAGCCACCCACAAAGATGATAAAAGAACAGATTGAAGACTATGTATTAATCTCTGCCCTCTCAGGATCAGTGTCACCTGGTGAGGTAACTTGGCTCATAGATAGTGGTGCTTCAAAGCACATGACAGGTCAAAGAGAAATTCTCTCTTTCCTTACAGAAAATAACTTTCCCCAGAAAGTTACACTTGGAAACGATTATCAGTACCTTATCAAAGGAGTAGGAGAATCAAATTATAAACTTGATTAAAGAACCCCAATGAATATGAAGGATGTACTATATGTACCAGGTTTGACAAAGAACTTAAAGTGTTTTTAACCACTAAGAAGACAAGCCGGCCCTGCCCAGTGAAGAGACACCTTTCCAACACCTGCCAGTTTGTATAAATAAAGGAATCCATCGCCTCATTATCTCACTCACTCATTCGCTCATTCAGTGCACAAGTTTGGTAACTACAGTTGGGAGAAGAAGGAAGAGAGAGGCGCATTGCTCAGTGATGGATATTCTCTAGTGTCTTGGCATTGTATTGGCTATCTATATTAAGGAAGTTTTTGTTGGGTTTTCTCCCCCATGAGGATTTCCCATGATAAATGATGTGTATCTTATGATTGTGTTTCTCTTAGTGATCCTATCTATGTTATGGTTATCTAGTAAATTGAAAAGAAACCTAATAATAGCTTAAACCTTAACATGTTTTGCTTACAATTATTAATTTAATATGTTTTATTTCAATTTAATTACTTAAATATATCATGTATCTTAAATAACTTATATGATTATACAATAAGCTAGTCATATAGATGCATTTTAAATATTTTATAGGATAACATTTATAAAGAATTTTTTAGGGAAACATACATCCATACAAATTAACAACATCATTATACTTATTAAATCTCCATCAAAATAGAATCTACAACATCCAGTCTATATAGAATAACAAGATAATTATTATAACATGATCATCATCTATAATTAAAACAAGTGAGTCAAATATCTATAATTTAAGTGAATTTGAAAACATCCATCATGATCAGTAAATCAAAACCATCATACGTAATAAATATGCATCCAAAAATCATCAACCACTTTCAATATCTAAAAATTGACGAGTTAATATTGATAAGATCATCATCATATATAACTAAAACAAGTGAAAGTCAAATATATATGTCAGTAGATCAATATCATCTGAAAAATGATACATGTCGAACAGTTGACATAATTCATATGATACATCATGTACAAATGATATAAATAAAAATGATAAATTGTGTAAGACAAAATGATACAAGTCAATATGATATGTCATGTCCAAATGATATAAGTCAACATGAAACATGTCAAAATGATACAACTCAATAATATGGTACTAGAGGCTGTGAAAATGCTACATATGATAGTAACCATGAAAAGATGCATTATAACAGTATATCAAAAATGATCCATGATGCAGTCTATATGATCATGAATGCCACTGGCTGCTACTAGCAACTGCCTCAACATCATCATTACCATCATGATCATCATCATCGTCGTCATCTGCATCGGAAATGACATCGTTGTCATCTGTATCTATGTCATCATTATGAGCATCATGTGTTATCTCATCATCGGACCCAACATCATGATCTGATCTATTTGTTTAGGATGATCCAAATCTTTTGGAAGATCCTTGTTCTGCAAAAACAAACATTTAGAATGAAAAGTTATTAGTTATTTCATGCAATAATTAATTTCTTTGTTATATATCTAATATTACAACTTATGAAATGAAACGATAATAATATTACATCATACCAAAGTGTACATATGATAATATAATATCAAATAAGTTGCATCTAAGATGTCATTCCAATGATGTAAAACATTCAACAATTCTAATAAACGTTCGTAAAGATCATAAAAAAATTATATGGCTAGCCTTGCCTTGAATTTCCTTGACATGCCATGCCTTGCCTTGACATGACATGCCTTGCCTTCCCTTGACATGCCATGCCTTGCCTTGGCATGCCATGTCTAGCCTTATCATGCATTGCCTTGCCTTCACATGTCTTTCCTTGACTGAAGAAATTTCCTTGATGCCTCTTCTCATAAAGCTCAATAAATAAATCTCACCATGGCAATATTTCTGTGCAACTGAGCTCTTGAACCAAGTTTGGAATCTCAATATTTACTCACCATGTTGTACATATTACCATGGCATTGGCCATCAAGATCTAGGCTTGTAGTTCGAATCTATAGAAGACATTGATATATTAGATCTTCAAGGAGACCACATTTAAGCTCAATAGCTCATCATCATTATGCATTGATAATTTGAGATTATTCCATGATATGTAGGGGAAGACAAGAAAAATAATAAATTTAGAGTTCATGATCATTTATAGAGATGAATGGAATAAAAAAGAGAACTCTAGCGAGATGAATATTGATTTGTGGCCAAATGAAAAGATAATTAAACAACACCCTTAACACCTTAACCCACAGATCAAAGAGAAGGTGAAAATATAGATTAACCATATGCTTGTTGCGAGTTTGGTCATCCCTATTGATGAATTTAATTGGATCCTAATAGTAATTTGGGCCTACATAATGACCACTAAAAGGATACGATACCTCCTTATTTTGTGGTTCCTAGCCTATTTCTTATGTAGGCCACTCACATGACATAAGAAGAATCAATTACAAAATTTCGAACAAATTTGATGCAACTGGAGGAGTTCCGGTTCCTAGGTAATTTCCACCAGAAAGTTGAGAAAGCTAGACATAAGGCCTTGCATGATCACCACATCGGGACCAATTCCTTTTCCAAGGATGATTTGGTTTTATTTTATGACAGTAAATACCTGAAGCATCTAGGAAAGCTACAAATACATTAGTTGTGTCCATTTCTATTTGTGGACATTAGATACTATGGTGCAATCTACTTGGCTAAGCTTGACGATATCTTCAACTAGTATGGGTGAATGGTGCTCCCATGAGATTCCCCAGCCCCTTGATTCATTTTTTTGTACCACTCTTATCCAAAGGATTTTAGTTAGGTTAGGTTAGTTTTGATTTTGGTTAGTGTTGATTTTATCCTTCCTAGTTTGGTCAGTTTTATCTCCTTTCTGCGGTGTCAGTTTGGTAATGAGTTAAGTTTTACCCACCCTTTGGTTTAATTTTTTATCAATGCGTGGCCACATATTTATGATAGAGGAAGCGTCAATATAGTTTTTGTTGAGTCATATCCACACCTTTGTATTTGGGGGAAAGTTAGTCACATTCAACAACAATTATATATCTTTTTGAATCAATTTTCCTACCAAGTTAAGTACAATCTTATAGTATTACTATAGTTATGACCGTCGGCATTAAGGTTTGTAATTTTTGAGCAAGTAGTTGTGGTCATTGTTATCAATCCAATTGGATCCAGGGAAGGGATTGCATCAAGTTTGCAATGAAGTAACAAGGTTAAAGTAACAAACAAATGGCACCAGCTAGCCTAAAGGGATTGATTTTAGTGTTAGTATGTTGGTGTAAAAAATGATCATTGAGTTGGGTTACAAAAATTATATCATGGCACCCTTCACACACATAGAGGGATAATGTCAATAATTCCCATCGGCTAGTTGTAAATATTATAAATGCAGTAAGGAGTTTTTTTTTCCCTGAGACTGAACTAATTTTTTATTAATTTTGTTTTTGTTTATTGTGGTGTATAGATGTTTTTCACACTTCAGCTATGTGCCCCCACCAGAGTAATAGAATTTGAGTTGATTGTTATGTAGTTTCGACCCTCAATTACTAAGGTTAATTGGGGGAGAGCATAATCCCATTGTTCAACCATAGGAAAAGTCATAATTGGTGCTAAGTCCCATGAGTCATGGAACAAGAAATATTTGGCCAAAGAAATTATGGA
>ML798440.1:142596-164094 GCA_009831015.1 Picea engelmannii | reverse complement strand
CGGCCTTAACCCGGTGATTATCTCCAACACAAGTATTCCGAAACTGTACACATCGCCTTTCAATGTCGCAGCAGATGAGTTCCTCCACGCTTCCGGAGCATCGTATCCAAATACCTCCACAAGCTCATCAGCCTTCTCACCAGAGGAAGAAATGTGAACACAAGTGTCCTCCCCATTCATAAGTCTGGCCAATCCGAATCCACTTATGCGCGGCTCGTACTCTTCATCAAGAAAGATGATTCCACTGCTTATATTGCGATGAACGACATGGGGATCGCAATCGTGGTGAAGCCATGCAAGTCCTCTGGCCGTGCCCATACAAATCCTGAATCTCGTCGCCCAGTCGAGCGTATCATGTTCGCCTGCATGAAGGCAGCTGAGGAGTGTTCCCCTGGCCATGTATTTGTAGACCAACAGCCTCTCTTCACCTGCAATGCAGTAGCCCAGAAGAGGAACAAGATTGCGGTGCCTCAGGTGGGCCAATGCCTTCATCTCGCACTTGAAATCTTTTGCACTCTGTGAACATGGCCGGAGTCTTTTTACGGCCAACAAAGACCCATCACGCAGCTTGGCTTTGTAGAGTATACCCGTCCTTCCGCACAATATGATATTGTCTTCGCTGAAGTGGTCAGTGGCAGCCACAAGATCGGCCAATCTCATCTTCCTGATGGGCTTCTCGAACAAGCGAACTTTAACGGAACTCCGAGCTTGTACATATTTCTGCCAATCGTTGAGCTCTTTGGATCTTCTGCTTCTTTCTTTAGAAATCATCCACCGAAGACCAACTGAAATCCAGAGAAGTAACACAATGCTATAGAGGAAAAAAGCCGCGACAATCATCGGATCTGGTCGCCTATTGGACGATGGTAGGAGTGATCTTTCGATGGGAAGCCCAACTAGGCCAGGGTTCTTCTGAAAATTAGAAGCTATCCAGTTGTGGTTCAAGAAAAATGGAGGTATATTTCCAGACAGCTTGTTGTCTGTTACATTGAATTCGTTGAGGCGCTCCAGCAGCATCAATTGCCAGGGAATTTCCCCTGTAAATTGATTACCATCCAAGCGAAGGACATTAAGAAATGTGCAATTTTGAAGCTCGGCAGGAATAGGTCCCGTAAACTGGTTCTGAGAGAGATCAAGGGTAACCAGATAAGGAAACCAATGGCAAAGTTCCTTCGGAATGTGCCCCGTAAAGCTATTTTGAGAGAGATCCAAGCTCGTTATTCTCCGACAGGACTTTAATCCAGTTGGAAACTCACCCTGGAGCCCCATCTGCGGAAGCGAAACTTCCAGCACTTTGTTATCATGGTTGTGCCAGCACGTAATTCCAAGAAAATCGCAAGCAAAACCCTTGGTAGTGTTGTCAAAGTTCCAGTAGAGGTTACCTTCAGGGTCCTTCAATTGGCTGAAAGTAGTTTGAAGACACTTTATATCATCTGCTTCAGCACAGGAAATAGGGCATGTCAGTTGGAGAAACAGCATGACCAAGCCCAAACACCCTAATTTTTTCATGGCTTAATCACTGCTCTCCTATCCTTCCAAAGGCCACTGAAAAGAAAAGGCCAATGCTAATCAGGCCACTGAAAACCAGGACTACCGACCCAAGTCGATCAGGATAACTGTGATCAGAACCAGCATGAATGTAACAAAAAATTCCGTGAAAATCACATAGATGTAGAGCTGGTCTATATAAAATGATTCATGGTCAAGACACGAAATATAACCCATGGTACCGAAAGACGAGATGGTATCGTTTCCATCGTCAACGCAGTAAACAATTTTCTACAAAAGTCAGAAACCCATTGGATCGAAAGTATTGCTTTTCTCTGGTAAAAATTATCCACCCCTCAGAAATTCTGATCGGAATCGTGAAGATTGAAACCCTGTCACTTCGAAGTTTCCATGAAAATCCATCGGAAATGAATAATTTCTCCTATTTTCTCTGTTGTAAAAGTTTGTACGCTAGGCAGCTTCCAATTGCAAATCAATGGTCGCTTCTGAGTTTTTTCTTTCCTTTCCGTGTAAGTTCTTTGCTATTTCGTATATCGTATGCAATTCTTCTTGGATAATCATAATATTCTACATCATAGTCAACACGGCATGCTTGACTCTGGTCGCCTATCTGAATGGATGTAGATTAGTACACGACGACATTGACCAGAATATGCCCAGATCAAGGGCAGATCAAGTAAATGTAAAAAGGACAGCTGATCTCAGTCATAATGAAATGTCAGGATTAAAGTGGACAGCTGTCGGTCACCTCAGTATTAATGCAATATCAATTAGGGATTCTGTCTTTTAATTTGAACTAGCTGGATTCTCCGTGAGAAGTAGAGTAATATCTTCTAAGATAAGATGGTTACTTTTTGTGTGGTTATAATTAAAATATGTTATTTTAAGAATATGTGTTTTTTTTAAAGAGGTTACAGGTTTAAATTTAAAGGGGGTAGGGTAGGGTATGTATACTTTTGTAGACTTTACTAGTCAAATTGTTGGGTGGAAGGGAGTCCCTTGTTCCACAAACAAAGAGGTCTCACACACCAATTTGATGTGCTGGCTTGACCGTGACCTTAAAAATAAATTATTATTATTATTTTTATATACACTAATAAATTAACATAATAAACTAATTTTCAATATTAAATTTCGATTAAATATGTGGATGAAATATGTTTTTGATGTCTATGGATTCCATGAGTGTAGAAAGAATAGTATTTGGATAAGTGTAACGATCAAAAGTTTAAGTTAGAAGAGTAGTATTGGTTGTAGTTTTCAATGTATACATGTTGTGGTTGAGTTTCAATCTTGGGTTACCTTTCTACATTATGTTTGATGTTAACTTCTTTCTCATCTGAATTTCATATCATGTTTTTGTTTTTATTTTTTATTGACTTACGTGGGTTTCACTATTATGTTTTTGTTTTTATTTTTGATTGATTTATATGTCAACTTGTTGAAGTTTATTAGGATTTTTTAATTTTTTTAATTTTATATTTTGTTTTTGTTTTATTTTTTATTCACTTATGTGGGTTTCATTATTATGTTTTTGTTTTTATTTTTGATTGACTTATATGTTAACTTGTTAAAGTTCATTAGGATGGTTTTTTTAGTACTTAGTGTCATTTTTTTTTCTTGATATTTTTCTTTATGTGACAAAGGTTTTTAGTACTTAGTGTCATTTTTTTTTTCTTGATATTTTTCTTTACGTGACAAAGGTTACTAGGTTTACTATTTTGCCTTGTTTCCTTTTATTTATGTTTTGTCGTTTCTTCTCTGTTTTATTGCTTTTTCTTGATTGAGTTTTATCTCTTTTTATTGAATTTTTTTATGCTAATGTTTCATTTGGTTGTTAATAAAACAATATTTACAATGTTTTTTTTATGTGATAAAGGTTAGCTTTGTTTTTTATTTATGTTTTGTCGTTTTTATATATGTTTTATTGATTTTTCTTCATTGAGTTTTATCTCTTTTTATTGAATTTGTGTATGTTAATGTTTCATTTGGTTGTTAATAAAACAATATTTACAATGTTTTAATACAAAAAGAATGGGCTATGTAAGTAGTTACTAATAGCACTAGCACAAGGAAATAAAACCAAAAAATGTGTTGGCATAAGCCAAAACACCCGAGAACAAAGAACCACAGTGTTACATACCCATCTCCCTCTTAAGCCATGGCAAGGGAGTAGGGCACTTTTCTTTGTCTTTACCCTCTTATTTTCCACTAGCTTCGACCCCTTTAGATCCCTCAATGCATTTTTCCCTTCAAATGACTTTACCTTGGCTTTTTTTTCCACTCAGAGATTCAACCCACTGAATTGTATGGAGTATCTTTTCATTCACGGTGGAATCTCATTAATGCATCGATTCCCTTTATTAAACATAAAGAAAAAGCAATTAAATATTGATATTGTAAAAAGAATTGAATAAAATACAATTTGTATAACGTTACATATTGTTGGAAACATGCCAACGAATTTCCTCATGCGGACACATGCACATGCATGCAGCTATGTTAATGTGCATGCATGCAATCTATTTATGAACTGCTCGTGTAACTATGTGATCTATTCATGATCAATTTGTGTAACTGAGCAAGCATATGCATAGAGGTGTGAGTACAATGTGAGTGCAAGCGTGTGCAAGGAGCTGGGTAGAGCTGAGTGTGTGAGGAGTGGATGATTGTATGACTATGAAGGCTATTGTAACTCTCCCTTGAATAATAAGAAAACCGATAATCATTGCCCGTGGTTTTTTCCCTCATTAGGTTTCAACATAAATCACTGTGTCAAGTGTATGATTGATGTGCTTGGTTTAATGCGTGTTTGATATTGCTTATTTTATGCTCTGTTATATGCTATGTTTTTCTTCTGCTTCCCAAAAAATGGTATCAGAGCAGGTTGAGTAGGTGTCGCAGATGAGCCAAGGCGAATTGTGTGCAAGTCTCATGTGAGCGCAAGAAGACGTGAATGAAGAATGCAATGATTGTGTGAGTATCGGGTCACAACTGTGTGGTTTAACACAACAAATTCCATTGATTATGACATTTTTGTGGGTGCTATGTTGTCTAAGGAAATGAGGAGAAGATCCCGTAAGGAAACCTCAACAGCAGAAGCAATGGTGGTCAGAGGTCGATCTACAGAAGGAGGGCAAGATCAGAAAGGTACAGCCAGATCTAAGTCAAAAGACAATAAGGGTAAGGAAAAATGTTGGTTTTGTGGCAAATCTGGGCATCTCAAGAAGGATTGTTGGAAAAGACAACAAGCATCTAAAGAGGACTCCACAAAAGAAGCAAATTCAGCTACAAGTATGTTTGATGAAGTTTTGTATGTTTGTTGTGTCTCTCCACTTGTGTTCGCATAGAAGGTGCAGGGCGGTGATGGTTGAGTCTGCGTCAAATAATAAAAATAAAATAAAATAAAAATGTATTTACTTTGGAGTTGTAGAAATTATTGATTGCATGTAAATGGGCATATGTCTGTAAGACCTGGATAGGCATACGTACCCCTGGTTTATCAGGTCACCTATGAAAAGTCTAGACATATATTTAGGTAGATTGAATATGTGGGGGGGCATGTATGTTGGGTTAACCTTGACTCGATGAAAGAGTTAATGAGTTAAATCTTTTTTTAGGTCAAAGCAGGTGGTCTTTCAGGTCCATGTGTTTTGGGTATCCCGTGGTATTGT
Organism: Picea engelmannii; assembly: GCA_009831015.1. Taxonomy (NCBI): domain Eukaryota; kingdom Viridiplantae; phylum Streptophyta; class Pinopsida; order Pinales; family Pinaceae; genus Picea; species Picea engelmannii. The sequence goes on along the minus strand of ML798440.1, from coordinate 158,911 downwards.
GTCCATGGATTGCATGTAATGAAGCCTATAAAAGGCTTGGTGAACTCCATTGTAAATGGGCCTAGAGGTAAGCAGTGAAGGCTTACTTGGTCGGTTTGGCCAGATTTGGTCAAAGTTGTTCGAATGCAAAATTTGAGGTGGAGCAGTGTGCCCAGTTTAGAAAGGTGGGTTTGTAGAAAGGTTGATGTGTTGGCAGGTCAATCAAGTGTTTGAGAATATATGATGAATGTAAGTTCATATCCATGGAACTTAGAAAGTATTTCAAGGAAGTTGGGATCGAATAGGACTGTTCACTAATGCCAAGTTGCAACAATAGTTGTGGACATAAGCGGTTGTGTTATCTAATAACTCGGTGACCATCGGTTTCAAAAGACATGAAGATTCAAGAAGAGGTATGAACATGTCATTTGGTAATTACACAACTATGAAATTATTCGGTTGTGATGCTTATGGTTTTTTATCAACTTTCTAAGTAGGACCCAGATCAAACATGTAGATATTTGATATGGTGATGATGTTAAGGGGTGCAAATTGTGGGATCCTACTACCCACATAATCATCATGGATAGAGATGCAGTGTTTGATGAATCTCCTTTTATAAAATCAAACATAGTAAAAGATGAAAGGTTCAAAGCATGAATGGTAGCAGAAAGGTATTGATTTCCATTAAAGTTTCTCACCCATTGTTAAAAAAAAAAATCTATTCATGATGTATTAGCACTCGTTTTTAAAGTACATGATCCAGATTTGGATCCAAGAGCTTGATGGGGCTCAGGAAGGCCTAAAAATAAAAGTTCTCATAATGACTTCAAAATGGACGTGTGTGTAGGACTCATTGATACAAACCCAACACAACTTGAACGAGCTCAAACAGACACATTATGCTCATGATATCTCGATCTGTTCGTTTTTCCAAACAGGAAAAAAAATGATGATTGTACAGTCCGTACAGTGCCACGTGGCAGCTGACTGTACAGGTCGTACGTCCGTATAGATGATGTGGAAGAAAAAGTTGGTGATGACGTGGTAGGTTCCATACATCTGACGTGGCAGGTTGACTGGGCGTACGAATGGATGACGTGTTGGGCAGGTACAAGTGGACAAATCCGGGAGTGACACGTGTCACCACTTCAAGGGTAACACGTGGCACCCCCGTATGGCATACGTACGACACATGGAATACGGTGACTGGGAAAGCTTATTGATTGGGTAGCAGACGTGGTCCATTCGCGTGCTAACAAGTGGCAGATATCTTGGCGTATGGAATAGTGCCACGTGGCCCAGACATGGGATGCCACGTGGAACCTAGGCATTGGCTCGTTTATTTGCAAAATTTTTGGAGTTCATGAGGTTTGAACTCGAGACCTCTCCAGCGGGCAACGCCTTAGCAGGGTCGGGCTAGCCAGCCTGCCCACACCATGGTCCTTAACCCTTATCCTCGTACATTATATTTAAGTTTGAACAAGAGGTGGTTCGGGCAGAAAAAGGTTGGAGCCTAGCCCCAGCCCTCGGCATACGCGATCGTTCCATATAACCATACCATGATGTAGCTTCTATATTCTATGTGGGTGCGGGGATGTGGATCCAGCCTCGGTCATGTTACCACCACCATATGACCCTACTTTGTTGCTTGGCACAGGCGGATAGGTTCAAGATAGACCTCGGTTTCGGGCCTGCCCATTTAACACTCCATGTGACCCGGTGTGTGTCGGTTGGTTAGCGTGGGTTTTGGACCCTAGTCCCATTGGTTATGCATAAAATCTAGGATCTTACGGAGGAGGGGCCAGCGCGCAGCCCCTAGGGTGTTGGCGCTTGGCCACATGGTTCCATATGACCCTGTAGAGGGGGAGAACGCCCAGGCCTGGGGGGATTATAACTATATTTCTTCAAAAATGGGTTATGAACTTTATTATAGTGATTTTATTGTTTTTATTCAGTTGTTTTTGGAGATGTTTGGCCCTTTTTGGGGGATATTGGGTCCCTTTTTTAGGCCAGATCTTGGGGTGGGAATTAGGAGATGGTTACCAACTTCATATCTATATAAACTAGGCCTTCTTGAGGCCATGGGAGGATATTAAGAGCAGTTTTATGCTGAATATTTTCCAAGACAAATCCATTTTTATGCAGGGAAGCTATTGAGGAGCACACCTTTGCAAGTCATTTCTGGGAGCTCCAGTCATCCGATTTTAGTGTAGTTTCTTTTGTTCGGTTCTAGAGATCTGGTAGAACAAGACCAGATCAGTTTTGTAACCTTTTGGCACTGTTGTGATTCCATTTTAAAGCTTTGAACAGAAATAAGAAAGTCTCACCCATTGAGACAAAGGCCCGGAGACGTAGGCGAGATTGTTGAACTCCGTTATCACATTGGTGTTTATGGTTTGTTGTTGTTTATGCTTCATTTCATATCTGTATATGTGTATATGGTTGTTATGTTTTCTCATCATTTCTTCCTCTTTCATTAAGCTTCCTAAATGGTTAATTAACACATGCTAAATAACTCAACCATTGTCATTTAAAAGATCTTTTCGGATCAAGTGGTATCAGAGCTAGTTGACGTTTGGATTTGAGTTTTTCATGTTAACTAGGGAAAAGCTATTTCGTGGTGAAGGCAAGCTTGTTGAAGAGAATCCATTGATTGGATTGAGAAAGATAACTTATCAAAGCAAGAGATGGCATCGGAAGAGAGAATTTCTCAGGATGAGAAAGAGTTTCAAAAAACTTTCTTTGCCATGTCGGAGATGATGAAGGTTTTGTATGAGGATTACTTGGAACGGAAGAGACCAGTTCTTGGTGAAATTCCAAAGGGAAAAAGTGAAGGAGAGGATCCTCCTCAAATTCCTCCTTCACCTCCATCTTCACTTCCTTCTTCTCCTTCTTCTTCAAGTTCAAGTTCTAAATCTAATGCAAAGAAACATGTCCATAAACATAAGAATGAAATGCCTTTATTGAAACTTGATGTTAAAGTTGAATTACCCATGTATGATGGTGAAGTTAATGCAAAGAGACACTATAATTGGGTCAGACAGATGGAGGTCTATTGCAGTGTGCAACAGATCAAGGATGAGGCCACACAAATCAAGTTGGCATCATTGAGACTTGCAGGCACAACACTCATCTGGTGGCAAAGAAAGTTGCAAAATGTCACGCAACAAGTGGGTAATGTATTTCCATCATGGAAAAGTTTCATTTCTGCACTTAGGAAGAAATTATGTCCTTTGGGTTATAAAGAGAAAGCATCAATTGAATGGCAAGATTTAAAATTAAGAAAAGGATAAACAGTGTAAGAATAAACAGATGAATTTTGAAAAATGGCATTAATGTTAGATATTCCTTTACATACCCAAGAAACTCTTATGAAGTATATAGAAGGTTTGCTTGCACATATTTGAAATATTGTATTCATGTTTGGACCAAATAATCTTGATGAGGTTTATGTTCAAGCGACATACATTGAAGCATGGAAAACAGGTGTTGGTCTATCAGGGGAATCGTCTTCAAGGAAAGAGGACAAAAGGAAGTGGCATGGAAAGAAGTCAAATTCAGTGGCAAGAAAGGAAGAGAAGCCATATTGCAAGCATTGCAAGAAAGAGGGGCATGATGAGGACCATTGTTGGCAATTGCATCTCAAGAAGAGACCAAAGTGGTTCAAAGAAAAGAAAGAGAGGCAAACAGTTGCAGCAACAACATGACCCACAGACTTGGGATCGGATTCAGGTGATGAATCTAAAGTCTTATTGGTTCGTAAGACAGGTAAAATTGGTGAAGGATTTGATTGTAGTAGTAACTTGTTTCACATAAGGGTCATCATGTGACACACTAAGGTTGACACATTGATAGATAATGGATCTCAATTTAACTTAATTTCATAGGAATTGGTTAAGCAATTGGGGTTAAAAACACAGATGCATCATAAGCCCTACAGACTTAAATGGATAAGAAAAAATCATCAAATGCACATAACCAAGAAGTGCACATTAAATTTTGCAATTTCATCTAAGTATGTGGACGAGGTAACATGTGATGTGGTGTCAGTAAGTGAATGTGGAATGGTCTTAGGCAATCCATACTTGTATGATCGTAAAGCAATCTTCTACATGACAAAGAATCAATATCATTTAACCAAAGCAGGTCAAGAATATGTGGTTCATGCTCATCATTTAAAGGCAAATAAAACTCTTCAAACAATGGAACAATTAAGAAAGGCAACTCAATCAAGCAACACACCTATAATTGTTTCAAGGTGTGTTGCTTCTGTTGCTCAACACATATGACATGGAAACCAATTGCTTACCTTGGTAATTCTTATTATATTATTATTTCCATAGTTGAGGTATCATTTTTTGTAGTATTTTTCTAGTCTCTTCCTTCCCATTAAAAATATCTTTATCGTTAATTTGATACCAGTTATTCCTAGGGAGGAAGTACATGTACTCATTAAACACCTCATTTTCTAAACTTCTTGAATGTCGAAATATCATTTTGGGACCACGTACTAGACATGCAAATTTATCCTTTCTCAAAGACCTACAAGATGTGGAATTATGTTAATACTAGTATAGGAAGCAATTATTAAAAAAAATGCACTAATAATTGATAAAAATATATACTTTTAGAGTGTGGTACTTTACTTACCAAAAATGTGTTAACCTGGGGCATTATGAGTTGTACATATAAGTATTCCATGGAATTGAAATTGTTTTTTTCCTTGTAATTTAGAGATGTCATACATAGTGATGTTAGCCCATAACTTTAGAAGTTCATCAATATAGGCTCAATAAATACATCCATATCTTTAACTTGATACTTACCTAATTATTTGAAAATATACATTTTTATTACCTTAGACATATCATAAATTAATATATGACAAACAACTAAAATACAATTGAAATGGTATGGTATGTAATTGAAAGCATTGTTTTAAACAAATCTCTAGAACAACTATTGTTAACATTGTGTGTTCAAAGTACCGGACTGGCGGCTCTGGAGAAAAATTCAAGCTAGGGTTTAACAGTTGTGGTCTCAGCATGGTTACCAAAGGGGGAGGGGATGGAACCCCCTCCTACAATAAGGTAGTGGTGGACAGAGGGAAAGGTCCACAAGGCATCAACTTCAAAGAACCTCTTACAGGCACCTCAGGATTAGGATCGGTAAAGAATCAAGAGGGAAACCAAGAAAAAAGTGATCACGTGGGGGAAGAAGCCAGAGAAGCCCAGAACAGTGCGCAAGCAACAACGAACCCCAGTGGGGTAGATGGGCACAACCCATGTAAACCTAAAACAACACTGATACCCAAGGTTAGACTGGAAGACCCCCAAACAAAACTCTTCTGGGATCACATGAAGACGCATGTACTGATCTGCAAGTTCATGGGCCTGTGGCCCACAGAAAAAATGTTGTGCAACTGGATAAAACACCATTGGAAGCAAAGTGGAGAAGTGGAACTCCACCTGGGCTCAAAAGGATTCTTCACATCAGTGTTTATGAACCTAGAGGATAGGGAGAAAGTCTTTGAGGGGGGGGCATATTTCCACACCTCAGTGGGGTTGTACATGCGCCCATGGAAGGAAAACTTCTCCCCAGAGAAAGAAACCTTTAAAAATGTCCCAGTCTAGCTAAGGCTTTACTCCTTACCGCTAGACTACTGGTTGTCGTCCACCTTCGAAGCCATAGGGAACAAGCTCGGAAAATATTTCAAGACATCAGAAGCTACTCTAAAAGGAAGATATACATCCTACGCAAGGATCTGCGTAGAGATGGATGTTTCAGGGGCTCTCCCGGAAGCCATAATCCTGGAGTTTAGGGATGAGGAATGGATACAAAGCATAGACTAGAAGAAGATCTTGTTTCAATGCAGAAGATGTCGTGAAGATGGAAACCTACTAAGAGAATGCCCTCTCAATAAAAAAACAAGAATCGAAAAACACCAAGCTACAGCAAGATGAGGACGGTTTTGTGAAGCCAAATCACAAAAGCAAAGGAAACAAAAGACAAGGCAATGCCCCAATAGGAAGCAACCCGGAAGCAACCCGGAAGCCAAGATTAGAACAGAAGGAAGAGGCAGGCCCAACCAAGGGGAAGAAGGAGGAAAGGAAAATATGAAAGATAAGGAAGCAAATGAAAAAGAAACTCATGAAAACACAGAAATTCCAAGCAACAAGGGAGAATAGGGAGGTAGCGCAAGTCCTATGGAAGGAGGAACCGAAGATGACAACACCCCAATGTAGGAAGCCGACGGAGATTCAGAGATGACACCAAGTGAGGTAGGAATAGAAGACCTGGATCTCAGAGACATTGTGGAAAGGGAAGGAATAGATCTACCCAACATACTGGAGCAATGGAAAAGGCAGGGAGTAGACAATGTTCCAGCAGAGCAACTCAACCGCATTCAATATCTCTTCCTCCTAAAGGAGGAAGCGAAATCCAGAGGGATCAAGTGCATGCATGGAGAGATAGGACACCTGGGAATCAAAATAGGTGATGGACAGCCACAACACTCACCTAAGAAGGCACGGTGGAAGAAAGGCAGAAAATCAAATAGCGTGGCCCTACAAGAACTAGGAGCCCTGCTAATAAACTCAGGTAAGATTAAAAATCTCTTCCCTGACTCCCCCCCACATGTTTAAATGAATATTATAATGTGGAATATAAGAGGCCTAAACTTCCCAAGAAAGAAACGAATCCTTAAAAATAGACTGAGTAAGGAACAACCTGACGTATGTTTCATTCAAGAGACAAAATGCAATTTACGCAGATTGGAAACAATCAGTAAAAAACATTGGAGTAAGTAAAGGATGTTGGTTGTTGAAAGCCAACAGATGGAGGGAGGTATCCTCACCCTGTGGAACCCACAATCGATGAACCTACTTGTAGCAGAGGCCACGAGACACACACTTTCTGTTAATATGCAAATTATAGGGAACACGGCGAAAATTCTATGCACTAATCTGTATGGCCCCCAGGTGATGGAGGGAAAAAGGAGAATGTTCCTAGACCTAGAGAATCTAAAGGATAGTACCTACAACCTCCATTGGATCTTGGTAGGGGATTTCAACATCATCACCATGCTCGCTGAGAAAAAAGGGAGCACCAAGAGACTGGACAGATATGCGGAAGAATTCTCAACTTTCATTGACAAAAAAGAGCATGTGGACTTCAGGACCAGCAATGGACAATTCACATGGAACAACAAATGACTAGATCACCACCAAGTAGCTACCAGTGTAAATAGATTTTTAGTGTTGGAATCCATCGTTTTGTAGGGCCTAACTTTGGACTACAGCATCCTCCCTTGGGGGGGATCAGACCACTAGCCAGTTCAACTAGAAGCTAATTTTTAAACCACACCGAAGAACAGACCTTTCAGATTTGAGAAATTATGGATTGACCATCCCAGCTTCAAGGAAAACATCAAACAATGGTGGTGGGAGGAACTACCAGACCAAGGGACAAGGATGTTCAAAATTTACAAAAAACTCAAGTACATCAAACAAAAACTCAAGGAGTGGAACAAGGAATTCTTTGGAAACATAAACCAGGGTGAAAAAGTATCGAGGACAGAATGAGGAAGCTACAGGAACTGTGCATCGAAGAGGGATACACGTAGGATCAAAAAAAAGAAGAGATCCAAATGACTTAGGAATGGGAAGCAAGATGTCAGCAGGAAGAAACTTTGTGGCGCCAAAAGTCCAAAATAAGGTGGCTAAAGGAAGGGGAGAGGAATACCAATTTTTTAGGGAAGCCCTGTTTGACTGTTAAATTGAAGAGCTTGTGTATGTGAGGGATAAGGATTGGCCATTCGATTTTAAAATTTCAGCTTGGTAGCCTTCAATGTCCTTAGCTTTCCCATGTGCAAGCCGCTTAACCCTGAACTCTATGTCATCTAAAGAAAAAAATTCTTCCTTTGTTGGGACAATAGGAATGGTCATGGCATTAGGGAACTTGTAAAGGATTTTAAGGTAGGAATTTCAGTCCCTTAAGGGAAACAAAATTATTATATTTCTTTAGTATTTCGGTTTAGAAATTGTCTCCAGAACTTCTTAGGATCCACCTTATATAATTGTGAAAGTTGTTCTTTCCTTTTATTGATATACTGCCTTTTTTTCCTTTTAATTAGGGTTTTGTACGTATTGATCTTATCGAGTTTTAAGGACTCATTAGAAGCATCCCTAATGGCTTTCCTAGCAATTTTGCATTCTTTATCATACCAAGTGTTGGTCGTTCTATTATTCTTTTTATAGGACACCTCATAAGAGAACTTGTTAATAGAAGTGGAAAGGGTAGTTGTAAAATTATGATAGAGTTCAATGTTGTCCTTATAAGTTAGGAGATTTAATTTACTACTTAAATCCTTTAAGAAAATGTCAACTTTACTTTTTTCAAAGCGCAAATTCCTTTTATTATCATAATTCTCTTCAATGGTGCTCCTATGCATGGAAAATTTTAGAGTTAGGGTTAAAGGTTTATGATGAGAGTCAGGCTCATGGTCATTTAAAAGGTCAAAAGTTGATATTTGGCTAGAAACGGGGATATCATATACCACATAATCTACAACACTACTACCTAGCCCATGAATACAAGTCATCTGGTCGGAGTTTGGCCACTTCATTACTCCATTGCAAATTATTAGGTCTTGAGAGCTGCAGAGCTTGACCAACTCAATACCAAACAAATTCTCAATTAGGTCTTCATAGCTTCTTTTGTAGCTATTAGATAAAACAAGGTCCTCATCTATCCACAAATGATTATGGTTGGAATCAGTACTTAAAAGAGTAGCTTGTTTAGTTGCAGTCCTAACATTGTTATCTAAATTATTTATCCCTTAAAAAGTAGAATTAATAGGTGCAAAATAACAAATTGCTATATACATCTTCTTAGCATTTGAAATTTCTAAATGTAATGATTGAGAGGGTCAATATTATGAAGTTAAATGTGAGGAGAAATGCTCTTTCTAATATAACAAGCTATGCTTCCTATCCCTCTTTACATAATAATAATTACCTTTATAAATATGAAATTATAAAATGTAAAATTACATTTAATTAATTTATTCTTTAATAACCAATATTTATTAGGGAAAAAAATATGCAACAAATAAATTACTTAAATCACTTAAATTATATGGTTTCTTTTAATTAATAAGAATTTTAATTAAAAAACTTTATTTGTATAAGTTTTAATCATCATTTTATTTATACAAGTTAAAATTAAATTATAAAAAAATAAGAATAAAAATGAAATTTAACTTTATAATTAAAAAATAACAATCAAAAATAAAATTTAATCTATAGGCATTATGATTCAATCCATGCAAAACAGTTCATAGGTTTTGAAAGAAACACCTTTTTCTATCAACCTCTATTTTATTAATTTCTGGATTTATAAATTATCCACACGCTCTTGATTTCTACGCTCTTGATTTCTAAATTGAAATAGACATATGTTAAATTTCTGAATTAAAATAGACATATGTTAGTATTATATGCTTATAATTTTTCATCTAATATATACATTTTCCATTATATAAAAAACAATAAAATATCAATTTAAAACAAAATAGTTTTGACAAACAATTATATTCTTCCATCATTCAAACAAAACTTAACTTTTAAAAAAAAATTAAAACATGTTAAAATTATTATTATAAAATAAAAAATTATAATATTATTTTCCACAGTAATAAAAACTAAAACTAAAAAGAAATACTACTGGAATAATATAGAAGAATATTAAGTACTATATAATATACAACATTTATAGTGCTAGAAAACATATAGCAAGTAGTGCCTGCAGCAGATTTATTTTGGGAAGGGGAGGAGCGCGATGGCGGGCGAACTTGGCGCCCTTGACGATTTTGAACCTGGTTCGACTCCTGTATCTCTACAACACCAGTAACACATCTAGTCGTCCCCTTGAATCAATTCAACCAGCGGTAACTTCTTGCAGATGCGCACTTTAGCTACATTCCTTTTATCGATCTTTTTCCAGGCGCCTCTTGGTAGGTTTCAACCGACCCAACTTGATATCTACGGCTCCTCCTCATTGTTCGTCTTATTTATTTGCTGGGTGGTCGACAGGTTTTTGTCGGACTGTATTTTTTAAATCTCAGACTCACCAGCAACTTTTTTGTCATTTTCCCTATCCGTCTCTGACTACTGATCAGGAAAGAGAGACTTCTGTTCCTTTTTACCGATCTGCCTTACCCACTATCTCGTCGTTTGTCTTATCTCGCTTCTGGGTGGTCGTCAGAGATTTTTCGGACTGTTTTTTAATCCCAGATTTACCAGCAATCATCTTGACCATTTTCCCTATCCGTTTCTGACTTCTGTTTAGAGAAGAGTGACCAGATCCATCCTTCCGGTCTGCTTTACCTTCCATCCCGCAGATCCGGTCAGATGCTTTGCAGACTAAGCTCTCTTCCCCAGATTTAATCGTCCCTCTTTCTTTGTTTTTCTTGTGACCTTGTCCTAGCCTTTTAGAATCGGCCTTATCTTCTGAGAACATGGGGGACCCTTGGGACCACCCAGATGTTCTGGCATCGATAGATGAGCTCTGTTCTAAACATTATCAATCCATTAACTCGGATAGCGCACCCCTATCTCTTTTATCCACCCCCTCACACTCACTATACTCTGCTCCTCCTTCCCAACCGTTGGCTCCTTCCTCCAACTTCACGCCTTCGCAGCCTTTTGTGGAACAGACTCTTCCAGGTTCACCACTGCCAGGATTTTTTAAGAATCACACAGGCTATCAGAAGACTTTTCCTCTTACAGATAATCAGTCTTCGCAACACCCGGCTCCTTATAAGAAACTTGGATCACAGAAACGATCGCAAAAGGTGTGGAAACCCAAGCGAAGGCATCCCAAACTAGTGCTTGGTTTGGACATTGGGCTACCTGAAGCTTGTAACCTTGCAGTGTGTGCTTTAGTTGGTCGAATAGCCTATAAACAAAACTGCAAACAGAAGATAGAAGACTGGATGGAGAGAACGTGGAAACCCATCCTCGGTTACCTTCCTAAATTTCATTTGCTGCAACATGGTTGGTTAGGTTTTATTTTCAAGAATCCAGCTGACTCTGCCTTGATTCTGGGAGGCTTTTGGCCTATCGACAAAGGAAGTCTCATGCTGAAACGCTGGAGACTCGGCTTCAATCTGGCTACAGAATTTTTTGGTCTTCGACATCTCTGGGTACTACTTCCAGGCCTACCGCTACATCTTTGGAACCGACAAGCCCTTGAACAGATTGGAGCATCCATAGGGCGATTTCTTAAACTTGATTCAAAACTCCTCGAGACAGATGATAGAAGATTAGCGAAGATCTATGTGGAAGTAGACATACAGGCTGGACTTCCTGAAGTGCTAGAGATAGACTGGCGTGGACATCTGATATCTCATACTTTGGACTTCCTTGGCATTCCTTTCCGTTGTTCCTATTGCCGAAGAACAGGACACTTACGAAGAGACTGCTCCAAGTACCCTCCTACAGAAGAGATATTGGACCCTGCTGAAGAGGAAAATTTCAATGGCTACATCTCTTCTCCAAATCAGCCATCTGAGGCCCCTCTCAATCAAAGTGACAATCAAAATTCGGAGAATGATTTAGTGAGTCAAATACAATTTCTCTGCCCTTCTCTTTTCAGCACCTTTTCAACCTCGGACAGGCTTTTCATTTCTGAAAATGCTAATCTCATTTTGCCTCCAACCTCCTCGACTTCCTCTATACCCCTTCCACTTGATCCCCTAGCCCCGGGCTCCTCCCATACAATAGCTACATCGACTTCTCCATCGCAGGTCTCTCACGCTTCACCTATCCCACAGACTTCCCAATCTCTACCTGAGCCGGATCCTTTCATAGAGGATGACACTTTTGACCCAAACTTTCTTGTCGGAGCCTCGGAACCTCCCCTCTCGGATACTCAACTGGACACATATATCCGAGATTTACCTTCTGAACCCTCCCTACCCTTTCAGTCACTCCCGCTCCACACTTTTCAGGGAAAAACTCCTGTGATAGGATCCGAGAGACCTATTGATCGACCTTCATCCTCTAGACCTATAACTTCATCAGCCCAAGATCCGACCTGGTCAAGAGGAGTAGGCCAGGAACTTTCTCCACTGAAAACATGCAGTGCTCGAAAGAAGAAGATGTCTGACTCGTCAACAGCGGCAACTTCAACTCCAGTTACGTCACAAGGGGCGCTTAGAGGCCGTAAAGCACTGGCAAGAGGGAAGACATGATCTTACTTTCCATCAACATCAGAGGGGTCGGAGGACCTCTGAAACAAGCCTCCTTGAAAATAATCATCGATCAGACTCAGCCTTCTCTCATTTTTCTTCAAGAAACCCTTGTCGAAGCTTCTGTAGCTAGAGATTTCATGTATTTACTCCGTCCGAGTTGGCTCTCCTGTGCGGCAAGTTCAGTTGGCACATCGGGAGGTCTTCTGGCCACTTGGGACCCGACCTTTTTCAATCTCWCCCCAATGCTCAGCCCTGGAGGTATATTTCTCACAGGGAACAGTCTGGAACTTAATAGACCTCTCAACCTGCTTAATGTATATGGACCTTGCACTGGACGCAAGGATTTCTGGCAGAGGCTAGATGATCTGGGTCTGTTAGCGGCAGAGAACCTCATTCTCGCAGGGGATCTTAATCTAACTACTTGTAATTCTGAAATTTGGGGCGATTCGGCACAATCTGACCCACTTTCCATCTTTTTTCAACAATTTTTTTACAAAAACGCTCTGATTGATTTAAAACCCCCGGAAATTTTGCCGACTTGGAGGAATGGCAGACAAGGGACAGCACACATCTCCAAGCGTCTAGATCATTTTTTGGTTGCAGAGAACCTGCTCCTTCCGTCTTATAACTGTCGTGCTTGGGTCCGGACTCCCTTTTTATCTGACCATACTCCGATTTGTTTACAAATAGGGGATGGTTGAGGTCCAAAGGGCTACCCCTTTAAGTTCAATCCACATTGGTTGAAGGAACCATCCTTCACGCAATTAGTTACTTCCGTTTGGTCTGACAGTTCTCTTGTCATTTATGGAGACACACAAGGCAACCTGTTCAGAAAACTTTGTAAACTAAAATTACTCTCTATTCAATGGCTTAAGGAGAAAAAAGATAACGATCAAGCCAGGTTCATCAGCATTGAATCTGAGCTGGATTATCTTACAACACTAAAGCTACAGAAGCCGAGCTGCGTGGATTTAGCTCACAGGATTCGATTCCTTGAAGAGAAACATAAAAATCTGTTGCGTGAGGAGGAAGAAAGATGGCGATTAAAAAGTCGGATGTTGTGGCTGGCGGGTGGAGACAAGAATACTACATACTTTCACAAAGCCGCTAGTGCCCGGAGAGCAAGAAAACATATTTGGGAAATTGAAGATGAATCTGGCAATCTTCATCATTCACAAACAGAGATTAAAAAGGCGGCCCACTCTCATTTTAAATCTTTTTTTCAAGCTCCCCCAGCACCACCTCTTGAAGAGCAGACATATATTGCTCGATTATTTCCCAATTTGATCACACCTGAAGAATCTACGTTGTTACACTCTGCTTGTACAAGAAAAGAACTTCTCGAGACTTTAAAAACCTTTAAAAACGAGAAAAGTCTCGGACCAGATGGCTGGTCGGTCGAACTCTTCTTACATTTTTTTGATCTAATGGGCCAAGACATACTTGAAGTTGTTGAGGATTCGAGAACAAGAGGGGTTGTTAGTTCTCATCTGAACAAAACCTTCGTGGTTCTGATTCCAAAATCAAATCTGCCCCGGCATTTCACAGATTTCCGCCCCATATCTCTCTGTAATCTCTGTTATAAAATCATCTCTAAAATCATAGCTGTCAGAATCAGACCTTATCTCTCGCGGGCACTCTCCGAAGAACAGCTCGGCTTCCTCAAAGGAAGACAGATTCTGGATGCAGTAGGAGTGGCTCAAGAATGTATACACACCATCAAGACAAAAAAGCAGCAAGCCATCCTCTTGAAGCTGGACCTTAAGAAGGAATTTGACTGCATAAACTGGAACTTTCTTCACCTTATCCTTATCCAGTGCGGTTTCGGTTCTTCTTTTACAAACTGGATAATGGGCTGTATCTCTTCGGCATCCTTGGCCATTTTAATTAATGGAGAAGCTACTAAGACCTTCTGTTGCGAGAGAGGACTCAGACAGGGATGCTCACTTTCCCCTCTTCTCTTCATATTGTCCCTGGAAGGCCTCAGCATCCTACTAAAGATCAAACAAGCGGAGGGCCTCTTGAAAGGCGTTAAAGTGGCAGGGCTGACCCACATACTCCATATCCTTTTTGCGGATGATGTTCTAATCTTAACATCTGCTAATTTGGCTGAATGGAATATTATACATTCGATTCTCTCTTCCTTTTGTGCTATTTCAGGTCTTCAAATTAACACCTCCAAATCCAGCTTCTTTTTTTCAAAGGCGTCGATCTCATTAAAACTAGCCTTAAGGGACCTTTTTGGCATCGGTTGCAAAGAATTAGAGGAGGGCTTTCATTACTTAGGATTTTTCTTAAAACCCTCCAGATACACTTCAAAAGATTGGGCTTGGCTCATGGACATTTTCAAAGCAAGAATTCTCAACTGGAAGCACAGATTTCTATCTTTGGGAGGAAGATTCATCCTGATCAAAGCGGTGCTGGAAAGCCTCCCAGTATACTGGATGGCTTTAGCACAAATCCCTGCCTCTGTCCTGAAGTTGCTCCGACAGCTCATCTTCATCTTCCTTTGGACCGGCTGCAAAAAGACCAAAAGCTTTCACCTTTGCAAATGGGAGGATCTCTCAAAGCCTAAGTCTATGGGAGGCTAGGGCCTCAAACATCTGCCTATTTTTCAAAAGGCTCTTACAACCAACACCTTCTGGAGAATTTTAACCAAACCAGGTTTTTGGAGCACCGTAATCAGGGCCAAATACATACACCATCTTCCAGTCCATATCTGGATCAGATTTGCAGAGGCACACCCAACAATCGGCTCTCCTATGTGGAATAAACTGTCAGCCACACTTCCAATCATTTTAAAATGGCTGGCGTGGGATCCAGGGGACGACCGACTGATAGAAGTGGGCCGAGATGGTATTTTGGATCTCGGCAGAAAAGCATTTCTCTCCACCTCTCTTCTTGCGCATCTACACAGTAAAAACCTGGTATATTTAAATCAATTTTTCAACAATTCCAGCGCAGGTACCCTCGGTGGCTCATGGCTGAGCGGATCGGACCTTCACTTAAACCAGGCACATTCGGCTGAATGGGATAACCTCTCCCATCTCCTTAAAACATTAGGCATTTATCTGAAGGATAACGCGGACTCTCTTCTCTGGATGGGGGCCGATAGATCAGGCAGAATTTCGGCTAAAAACGTATATAATGCGATGGCCGCCATTTCTTGGATCTCTACAACAGCTTCCTGGAGACAGAGGATTTGGAAGGCCACGTGCCCCTTAAAATTCAAACTGTTCACTTGGCTCATGCTGGAAAACAAATTACTCTTCTGGAACAATTTGCAGGCGCGTGGCTGGGAGGGCCCAAGCCGTTGCTCCCTTTGTGCACAAGCCTTTGAATCTTCGATCCATGTTTTTTTGCACTGCTCCTTTACCCGTGCGCTCTGGACAGCAACTACAGTGACCCTAAAAATTCCAAATCTTTGGATTGGCACCAATTTAATTTCCTGCTTTCAACACTGGATACACAATTCCAACACCCATCCAATGTTGCCAATTCACATTTGCTGGTTCGTTTGGCTGGCCAGAAACAATGCAATCTTCAACGACAAAAAGCCTTCTTTTCTTCACATCAGCTCTCTAATTTTGTCTGAAGCAAACAATCTGATTAGAAATACATCAGTCAAACCAGCTGTGAGGAGGCCCCTTCATATTCCTTTGGACAGGGCGGTGGCCTGGTTTGACGGGGCATCTCAACTGGGAGGTGCGCTATGCGGAGCAGGGGGAAAAATAGTGTTAAATTCTCATTCGAGTATTAACTGGACCCTGAATTGCAGCCAAGGATCCAACACCAAGGCGGAGCTCATCGGGGTTTGGACCTCACTCTTCTTGGCTAGTCGCCACACAGATGATTTGCTTCTCCTCGGTGACTCTAAGATCATCATAGATTGGCTGAATGGATTGGTTGATCTCCAAGTGGCTGCCCTTAATTGCTGGAAGGCTCGGATCAAAGATATTACTCTTCTTTTCAGAAATCTCACCTGCCTACATATTTTCCGTGAAGAAAACAAAGAGGCTGACACCCTCTCAAAAAAAGCTTTGCACCTCCCTCCGCTTCAAATTTACTTTACATTTT
>ML798440.1:43671-112639 GCA_009831015.1 Picea engelmannii | reverse complement strand
TAGAGTAAATGTATTTACTCTAATATTGCCCCACCGCCCACCCTCATTATGAGGGTGGGGGGTGGGGTAATATTAGAGTAAATACATTTACTCTAATATTGCCCCACTCTCCACCCTCATTAAAAGCCCTGGGGGGTGGGGTAATATTAGAGTAAATACATTTACTCTAATATTGCCCCACCCCCCACCCTTATTAAAAACCCCCACCCCCCCATCCTCATAAGCAATATTAGAGTAAATGTATTTACTCTAATATTGCCCCACCCCTCACCCTCATAATAAATACATTTAGGGTGGGGGGTGGGAAAATATTAGAGTAACTGTATTTACTCTAATATTGCCCCACCCGACACCCTCATATATGGGGGGTGGGGAAATATTGGAGTAAATAATATTAGAGTAACTGTATTTACTCTAATATTGCCCCAACCCCCACCCTCATTATAATGAGGGTGGGCGGTGGGGAAATATTAGAGTAAATACAGTTACTCTAATATTATTTACTCCAATATTGTCCCACGTGGGGCAATATTAGAGTAAATACAATTACTCTAATATTATTTACTCCAATATTGCCGCACTCCAATATTGCCCCACCCCCACGTGGGGCAATATTAGAGTAAATACAGTTACTCTAATATTATTTACTCCAATATTTCCCCACCCCCCACCCTCATTAAATATAATGAGGGTGGGGGGTGGGGCAATATTAGAGTAAATACAGTTACTCTAATATTATTTACTCTAATATTGAACACCCCCCACCCTCATTAAATACATTTACTCTAATATTGCCCCACTATAAAGGGTGGGGGTGAGCGGAGTATATGAGAAAACTTATTTAAGTTTTCTCATATACTTCCCCCACCGCCACCCTCACCCCCACCCTCATATGAGGGTGGGGGTGGGGGGATTATATGATAAAACTTAAATAAGTTAAGCAAATGAAAGAACCAAGAAAGAGTAATTACATTGTGTCTCGCCCAGCTATTATAAAATTCATAAAAATAATAATTGTTATGTTCTCTAGATTTTTCTCAGTTGCTGCCATAAAGCCCAGCTATTATAAAATTCATAAAGATAATTGTCATGTTCTCTGGATTTTTCTCAGTTGCTTCCATAAAGCGAGACAGTAGATCTGGCTTTTCCTGTAAATATTTTTGACATAGAAACAAGGAGATAAGTACCAGCACTAGCAGAGAGTGGAAATGTGAAAAAAACAAATCAAGCATTTGATTAATTGTGGGTTTTGTTTTACATGGTTATGTTGGAGATGGATTTCAGGTCTTCTGGTCTCAATGACCTCGGATCCTATATCGAAATATCTTTTTATCTTCCCAACAAGGTCAAAATGACCCCCGAAAAACATAGTATTCGCAGTTTCAAAAGCTTTTGCAAAATGCGCCTCTAGTCCAGCATTGGTATTTGATAAGTTGTTCACTTCTATTCCAAAGCCCAATTTGCATATTGCATACATTGTTGTTCTCATAAACATTTGCATATTGCATACATTATTGTTTTCATGAACAAGGGAAAACAATACCTAAAAATTTGTATGGAATGTATTTAGTTGTTCAATACTTATTATTTCTGAATTTTACCGAGGTGGATGATCTTCCTGGCATGTATGACAGGGTCGTTAATCATTAGTAAGTCGTTAATCATTAGTAAAATTAACTTACACTGATCAAGTTATTTATTGTATCATTTGTTGGGTTGATTATTTACTCAACCAGAAATTTTCATGGACCTGATGTCAATTAGGGTTTTCTTTAACTACTCAACGGATTTTTATTGAGTTGGGAATTTTACCAACACCAGCCACTAGTTTCGTTCACCAACCACGAGTTTGTCAATGCCCTAATTACGCCGAAAGGGTACACCTATTGACAATGGGCACATTTAATGATTTTTTAACCTTAAATCTTAATCTTATGGCCAGGAATTGAAGATGTTGGCATATTCTTAGTAGTCCTCCCAAATCAATGAATGAGATTTACTCTTCATAACTTCCTTTCATTTATGAATACATGCGTTAACATGTTTACTTTTTCACATTTACCTAATCATATTAAGAAATTAATGTAAGGCTATATAATTGCCACGTTAATATGATTAACAAGAATTATTATTATTATCTATGCAAGATTTTATTGCCACATTTGGATGATTATCAAGCACTACCTCAAATCAATTACACCTATAACTCTGGGATGTGAACCGTGGCCACATTTGGCCTGCATTGTGAACCGTTGTTTGAAGGGTGAACCATGGCCAAGCTTGGCTTGTGTTTCATGTTATAGTCGTCTTTAGTTAATGTGGGATGCGTGATTCGTTTCACTATCCATCAGTTACAGTATAGTCGTCATTAACTAATGCGGGATGTGTGATTCGTTTCACTATATAGACATTAACATTTGTGATTCGTTTCCCTATCCATATCCATACGTTACAGTAGACATTAATTGGCCAACTAGAATCTCAGTTGCCCGCCTTCTCTTCAAGTGAAGAATGAGCAAGGCTGCTCGCCTTCTCTTTAGGTGAAGAACGAGCAATGTTGTGTCATGTCTTGTAAGAGTGCCTTCTTTTCCTTCAGTACGCCTCAGTATTGCTGCACGGGTTCCTATGGAAATCCCTAGACGTGCAGGCCTACTTCTTTCTCTCGTTTCTTTAAGAATTTATGTCCCAGAACTTACAGTTATGCCTATGTCGATCCAAGCAGTTTGGTTACATGCTCTGGGGCTTATTATCTCATCACCTTCTACCATCATTGACAACAGCGCTACAAACACTTTCCACTTTTGAGCATTTAAGAGAAGTTATTTGGGCATGTAGGATCATAGCTGCCTATTGAAATGTAGTTCTAATCTATGATCACTATATCGTTGTCAGCGATATCTATATGTTTTATGTCTTTTTATTTCAAGTAGAAGAAAAATCATGCATTGTTGTTCGATAGAGTAAAACATCGTCTGTTGTAGGTGTAAGGGTCTGCAGCAATATGTAGAATGCAATGTTATTCAAACACAAAAAGAATCATGTGTTGTTGTTCTATATTCATCATAATTGCAATAGAAGTTGGTTTTTTGGTTATTTATAGTCTCTTGTGGACACGGACAGGAGTAGAAAGGGGCCTTTATATGGGAAAAAGTATCTTCTTTCTTAAGAGTTTTTATGTGTTTCAGAGTTTTCCGAATGAATTGAATCTTCGTTGGTAGCTCTGAGATTAGCTTTTGACAAAAACGAAAGAAGTAAAGTATTGGCTATGAACCTTGCACTGATATTTAGATTGACATCAAAATAGACGAGTGAGAACCCTAAAGGTCATATCATATAATATCATATTAGAATGTTCAATCTCCCAAAACTCTGTTTAATAATAGAAAAGCAGAAAAAACGACAGTATGGAGGTTTCTGTAATCATACAGTTATTCCAGCTTACTGAAATTATAATTTCTCAGTCAATGAATCAACAGTTCTAGGCTATTGAAATTTGAATCTCTCGCTCAATGAATAGGTAGTCAATGCAGAGATTGATTGTTTGACATCTTGCTCGGTTGGGGAGAGAAATAGTACAATAAGTTTTTTCGACATCAATAATTATATAACTGCTAGATATGCATATTTCATTTACAAACCTTAATTCTAAAATAAATCCTAATTAAAGTTTGTAAATGGAATAAGCCTTTCGGCCTTCATCAACCACAATCATGTAACTGTGCTAGTACTTAGTAACTATTAAAAGTAATCTAAATGCAGGTTGATCAACTAAGGTAGAAAGGAATTATAAAATATGAATGTATATAAATGTGAACTATAAAATCTTAATACACTGAGAGCTAATTGAAAATGAAACCCGGGGCTCTCCACATGGTAGCACCAACTGCTCTCCATTTGGAAACGCGTGCTTTAATTGAACGTAGGCCAAACTGGCATAAGGCATCCCACTTATCACATCCCCAACTAAAAGCTTCTCCACGTTCCACTTTTCACATCCCAACGAATTTTAGTTTTTGAGTTAATATTATTTTAGTTTTTGAGTTAATATTATTTTTTTAATTCAGCGATTTAAAATTGAACCAAAAAATCTACAATCTGATTATGTGAAGGAATCAGATTTTACAATTTCCATTAATTTAACAATTTTAACCAATTTAATGAATTACTCAAATTCAATAAAAAAAAGTTAAAAAAAAAAAAAAAAATCTGACCACCTGCACAAGCGCAACCTCAAATTCCGTAAAAACCACTTTAAAATTGTTTAGAACTTATAACCGTAACCCTAATAACTTACGCACCTAGGCAATCACCATTCGCATCCAATTCCACTGTTAATTGAAACTCCCACTAACAGTAATTTTTGTTGTTATTTATATTAAAAACTCAGGATATCTGATAAAAAAATAAAAAATGACCGCAATGTAATCCAATTCCACCATTAAACTCCCACTAACATTAATTTGTGTTTATTTATATTAAAAATTCACAGAAATTTGATATAAAAATAAAAAATGACGGCAATTTAAAAAAGGAAATCACAATTTAAAAAAAAAAAAATCACAGGAAAACATGTAAATTTAAATGCAGTAAAACAACTGTAAACCAAACCATCATTGTTAGGTAAAGAGGTTAAGATTTGAAACCACATTTTTTGATTTGTTTCGACAAAGAAAGATATTCATACCATATGAAATCATGTTTATTAAAACTTTTTTTATAATTAAAAATTCATTAATTCTAACCATTTCCGATAAATGTAAACCTATCCACTTAAAAATATTATTCATAAAATTACATTAAAATAAAACTAAACTGACATAATAAAAAAATTACTAATAAAACATTAACGGCATCCATAGTGTGGCATGCTTATTCCAATCCTACTAATAACTGTGCAATCCCATGCAACTCGTTCACCATTATCACTTTAACCACATTTATTTTCCCAACAGCTACATTAATCAGAGTCGTCTGAAATATTACCAAACCTCTTTGCAATCTTAGTCAAACACTTGTACACTTTATATATGGACGGTCTCTCATCTGGATTATAGAAATAATCTATTTTTAAGGTCACAGCTAAGCCAGCATACCAAATTGGTGTATGAGATCCCCTTGTTTGTGGAACACCAAATTGGTGTATGAGATCCCCTTGTTTGTGGAACAAGGGACTCTCTCCGTCCAACGATTTGACTGGTAAAGTCTACGAAGGTATACATACCCTACTCCCTCTGGATTTGAACCTGTAACCTCTTAAGAGGAAACACATGTTCTTAACCATTAAACCCACTCACAGCATCAGCTCTGCAACAACTGAACTTTCTTCATCTGATAATAGACAGTTTTTTGTTGCCGGCTCTACACAATCAACGTCGTCGTGTGCAAAAAGACGGCATATACATTCATCTGATGATACAGTGATCTGATCCGCACGATCACTCTGTATTGGCTGGTCTACACGACCATGTATCCACTCAAGGAAAGTCATTTCATTCCTACTTTCTTCATCCATTACCATGCCTCGGGGCCTTAACCCAGTGACTATCTCTAACACAAGTATTCCAAAACTGTACACATCACCTTTCAATGTCGCAACAGATGAGTTCCTCCACACTTCTGGTGCATCATATCCAAATTCCTCCACAAGCTGATCATCCTCTCAAGAGGAAGAAATGGGAACACAAGTGTCTTCCGCATTCATAAGTCTGGCCAATCTGAATCCACTTATTCGCGCTTCATACTCTTCATCCAGAAAGATAATTCCACTGCTTATATTGTGATGGACGACGTGGGGATTGCAGCTGTGGTGAAGCCATGTGAGTCCTCTCGCCGTGCCCATACAGATCTTGATTCTCGTCGCCAAGTCGAGCGTATTATGTTCACCATGAAAGCCATGGAGGCAGTTGAGGAGTGTTCCCCTGGCCATGTATTTGTACACCAACAGCCTCTCTTCGTCTACACTGCAGTAGCCCAGAAGAGGAACAAGATTTCGGTGCCTCAGGTGGGCTAAAGCCTTCATCTCACACTTGAAATCATTTTCAGTCTGTACTGAACATGGACGGAGTCTTTTTACTGCCAACAAAGACTGATCGGGCAGCTTGACTTTGTAGAGTATACCTGTCCTTCCGCACAATATAATATTGTCTTCGCTAAAGTTGTCGGTGGCAGCCACAAGATCGGCCAATCTCATCTTCCTGATGGGCTTCTCGAACGAGCAAACTTTAACGGATCTCCGAGCTCGGACGGGATTTTAACAGATCGTCTAATTTTTGCTTTAGAAATCATCCAGCCAAGACCAAGTAAAATCCAGACAATTAACACAATGCCAATGAGGAGAAAACCCGCGAAGGCCATCGGATTTAGTCGGCCATCGGTCGATGCTACGCATGTATTTGAAAGGGGAGGCCCACACAGCCCAGGGTTATTCCCAAAACTAGAGACGGAAATGTTGTGAGGGAATGAAGGTATATATCCGTTAAGTTTGTTGTCTGATACATTGAAGTCCTTAAGCCGGTCGAGCCGTGTCAATTGCCATGGAATTTCCCCTGTGAGTTGATTGCCATTCAGGTAGAGGGCATTGAGATATGTGCAATTATGAAGCTCGGCAGGAATAGGTCCCGTAAACTGGTTCTGGGAGAGATCAAGGATTACCAGATAAGGAATCCATTGGCAGAGCTCCTTGGGAATGGTCCCCGTAAGACTATTTTGAGAGAGAGTCAAGCTCGTCATACTCTCACAGTACTTTACTCCAGATGGAACTCACCCTGAAGTTCCATCTCTTGAAGCGAAATTGACAGCACTTTGTTATCATCGTTGTGCCAACAAGTAATTCCCTGAAAATTGCAAATGCACCTGTTGGTAGTGTAATCGAAGTTCCGGGTGTAGGTTACTGAGTGGGCAGAGGCAAAGAAACACTCTACAATGCACACTGAAACAGATTTTTATTTCTGAATGAGTGAAATGGTTACATAGCTTATTTCTATAGAGACAATGGAAGCATTTGGATGATCCAGAGCTTTTCGAAACAATCTGGAGTGTGGGTGGAAGCATTCTCTAGAAAAGAGTCCAAGCGTCGGTATGGTAGGTGGGTAGGTAGAGAAATTAATTTCTCCAACACTCCCCCTTAATTTCTACTATTAATTACATCAATATTTACAATGCCCAATGCTTCTCTTAAATACTCAAATTGGTCTTGTGCTAAAGCCTTTGTAAATATGTTTGCAAGTTGCTTCTTTGATCTGCAATGTTGTAGGATGAATTCTCCATTGTTGACAAGTTCTTGAATGAAGTGATATCTTGTGTCAATATGCTTAGTCCTCTTGTGAAGAACATGATTCTTTGATAGTGCAATGGTAGACTTGTTGTCACAATAGATTGTAGTAGGCTCCTCTTGATTATGCATTAAATCCTTCAATATTCTTCGCATCGATACTGCTTGACATGTTGGATGCTTGACATGTTGATGATGTACGTGCTACACACTATGCTTCTGTTGATGAGATTGTCACTATTGGTTGCTTCTTTGATGCCCATGCAACAACTCATGTTCCAATATGAAATGTATATCCAGATGTGCTCTTTATGTCATCAATGCTTCCTGCAAAATCACTATCTATGTATCCAACCAACTGCGGATTATTTGAATTCGAATACAGAATGTCATGATTCATAGTCCCTGCAATGTATCTTAATAACCTTTTTCCTGCTTGCCAATGTGAATTCTTTGGTGTGTCCATGAACCTAGAAATCAAACTGACTCCATACATTATATCTGGCTTAGTCGTTGTCAGATACATCAAACTTCCAACCAATTTTTTGAACATGGTTGAGTCAAAATCCATCTCATTTTGTTATCTACTTAGTTTTGTGCCAACTGCCACAGGTGTAGAAATTGGACTGCAGTTTATCATTCTAAACCTTTTTAAGACATATTTTGCATATTTACTTTGAGAGATGAAAATGCCTTTATCATTTTGTGTGACTTCAATGCCAAGAAAATAGTTCATTAACCCCAAGTCTGTCATCTCAAATTCCTTCTTCATTTCTGATTTAAACATATCAATAGAGAGATTATGTATAGATCAAATCATCAACATATAGGCAAACAATCAAGATCTGACCTTGTTCATTGACTTTAGTGTATAGTGTAGGCTCACTAGTGCTTCTTATGAATTCATTTTTTATCATGTATGAATCTATCCTGCTATACCAAGCCCTCGGTGCTTGCTTCAATCCATAAAGAACCTTCCTCAACCTATAAACCTTGTCTTCCTGACCTTTTACTTCATACCCTGGTGGTTGTTGCACATAGACTTCTTCTTCTAAATATCCATTCAAGAAGGCTGATTTGACATCCATTTGATAAACTTTCCAATTATGTTGAGCTGTAATAGCTAGTACCATCCTAATTGTGTCAAGTCTTGTTACAGGTGCAAATGTTTCATTGTAATAAACTCCATATTCTTGTGCAATTCCTTTAGCTACCAATCTTGCCTTATGTTTTTCAACTTCTCCATTTGCCTTATATTTAGTTTTATACACCCATTTCACACCTATGCATTCTTTCTCCTTAGGTAAATCAACTAGATCCCATGTATCATTTTTCTTAATAGACTCCATTTCTTCATTCATNGCATTAATCCAATGTTCTTCCTTAATTGCATCTTCAAAGTATATTGGATCTTGAGTAAATAGAGCAAAATTGGATTGCAAATCTATCCTATCTCCTTGACCATATATTTATTGCAAGCTTCTAGTCTTTTTGCCTCTTAATCTTGATCTTAGTGATTCAAGTGTAGGATTTGAATCATAACTTACTTGTGGACTTGATGTTTCTCCTTGCTCACATTGCCTTTGTGAGTTTTCTTCTGGTGGAATTCTTGATGGTATTCCTCCTTGCTCATTTGATTTTTCTTCTTGACCTTTTTCTCCTTGTTCTTCATATAGTATTCATGTACCTGTAATTGTCTTGTCTATATTGTCATCCCATGATTCTTCCTCTTTGAATACAACATCTCTACTTACAATGACTTTCTTGGTTATAGGATTAAACAACTTATATGCCTTAGATTGTTCATCATAACCAATAAAAATGCATTTTTCACTTTTATCATCCAATTTACTCCATGTTTGTTTAGCTATATGTGCATATGCAATGCAACCAAATACTCTAAAATGAGAAACACTATGATGCTTAACACTCCATGCCTGTTGAGGAATCATGTCCCTCACAATCTTTGTTGGACTCCTGTTCAATATATAAACTGCACAAGCTATGGCTTCAGCCCAATATTCATTAGATAGATTCTTGCCTTTCAACATGCTTCTTGCCATCTCCATTATTGTACGATTCTTTCGTTCTGAAACACCATTCTGTTGAGGTGTATAGCTTGTAGTGAATTGTTTCTTTATTCCATGATACCTGCAATACTCCAAAAACTCATTTGACTTGTATTCTCCTCCTCTATCTGATCTTAATATCTTAATAGATAGGCCACTCTATTTCTCAACCAATGCCTTGAATTCCTTAAACTTGTTAAATGTTTTAGATTTGTGTTTAAGGAAATAAACCCATGTTTTTCGACTATAGTCATCAATGAATGTTAGAAAATATATGCTCCCCCCTAATGATGGTGTTTGCATTGGACCACACAAATTTGTATGCACAATTTCTAACGGTGCCCAAGCTCTATATGACTTCTCTTTTGGAAATCTTAACCTATGTTGCTTGCCCAAAATACAACTTTCACATGAACTAATTGGTGCCTGAATAGGTGGTAATCTTTTTACCATTTCATTTCTTTGCAACAAACACAATCCTTTAAAGTTTAGATGGCCATACCTCAAGTGTTGTATCCATGCTTGATCTTGACTTGATGCCTTGAAACTTGCTCCAATCTTCTCCATCATTGCACTATTCATGTGAAGTGGGAACATTCTATTGTCTGTCATTTTAATCTTTGCAATCACCATTTTACTAGGAGGAATATCAAATATAGTGCATACATTATTCTCAAAGGAAACTCTATAACCCTTTTGAGTAAGTTGTCCCACACTTATGAGATTATGCTTCAAACCAGGCACAAAATAAACATCATGAATGGTTTTCTTTCCTCTATTTGTTATTACATTGATTGCACCTTTCCCATGACTTCTACAATATTATCATTACCCAATTTAATTTGTGCTTTAACTAATGTATTCAAATCCTCAAACAACCCTTTATTTCCATTCATATGGTTACTACAACCATTATCAAGAAACCAAATGTTACTTGCATTTTCTTGAGCTACATCACATGTAATAAACATTGTCTCAGAACTACTCTCAGAGAAATGTGCATTCTGCTCTCTCATATCTTCTTGTCTCTTTTGGCATTCATTTGCAAAGTGACCATACTTCTTGCAGTAATAAGATTGAATCTTTGATTTGTCATACCTTTTTATGTTTGATTGTGATTGCTTTCCCTTGAGCTGAAACTTTGATTTCTTCTTCCTCCAGGGTCTTGACTCTTTCTTTCTTCTCTTTGAAAATTATTTCTTCCTCTTCCTCTTCCTCTGAATCCTGGATTTCCTCTTCCTCTGCCTATGCCAAATGCCATTTGTGTTTTGAATGCATGCAACAATGAGGTATTGTCATTCCTGTTCAACCTGTCTTCATAATTTTTCAAGGAGCCAACCAACTCATCCATAGAATATTTAGTCAAATCTTTAGATTCTTCAATTACCACAACTATTGCATCAAATTTTCTAGGCAAACTTCTTAAAACCTTTTCTACGACCTTCTGATCTGCTAGCTCATCACCATTTTGTATTATTTGATTAACCAACTCCGTAACACGATATGTAAACTGATATATTGAATCAGAATCTTTCGTTTGCAAGTTTTCAAATTCCCTTCTAAGTGCTTGAAGTTTGGCAATTTTTACCTTGCTAGTGCCTTGATA
Organism: Picea engelmannii; assembly: GCA_009831015.1. Lineage (NCBI taxonomy): Eukaryota > Viridiplantae > Streptophyta > Pinopsida > Pinales > Pinaceae > Picea > Picea engelmannii. The sequence goes on along the minus strand of ML798440.1, from coordinate 101,694 downwards.
TGTTGTCTCTAAAATGTCCCATGCTTGATTGGTTGTAGTGGCTGGTTTAATCCTTCCAACAACCGAATCGTCCAATGCTTGTCCAATTATCTGCAAAGCCCTTTTACTCTTTTGCCTATTTTCATCAAGCTTTTTCTTTTCATCAACACCCAAAACAGACTCATCTTGTGGTTCAGTATAGCCATTCATTACTGTATCTATTAGCTCATATGAGTCAAATGTTGATTTCATTCTAAATGCCCAATTATCAACATTTTTCCCAGAAAAATGTTGGGATCATAAGTTGTTGAAACATGCCTGATGCCATTCTTTTTTTTTTTTTTTTTAATCAAGCTCTAATGACAATCCAGTAAAACAAAATTAAGCAAAATAGTCAAAGGATTATAATAAGAGAGAGACAGCCAGAAATTGTCACCAGTTTACAAGGAACTCCATTGCTTCATTCCCTTAGCCCAGCAATATTTTTGTTGCAAATCTTCACCACAGCCGCTTGTGGGCTTGAAACCTCAGACGTTCCTCTGTAACAAAGTCAAAACGCAGCTACACAAATCTCGGTTTGCTATTTTCTTCTATAGAGAAATGGGCGAACAATGGTTGAGATAATAACAAAGGAGGCTTTTGACCTCAGAACAACCAAGCCTTAGAGCTGAGCAGTAGTACGCCTGGTCTTCTTGCTCTAATGGCGGATCTTCACTGGCACTCTTCACGTGGTCTCTTCCTTCACGGATCCTTGCTATGATAGCAAAACATCAACAAAATCGGAATCTACAGCTTTCTTTACGCGGGCTCCATTGGTCCAACAAATCGAACTGGGCGCTTTTCTCAACCACGGCAGTTCTTTTCTCATGGGTCTGGGATCTTCTCTTAGTTCCTTCACGCAGCCTCAATGCTAAAATCACCGTGAAACTTCAAATACTATCAAAACCCTCACTTTATGATCCCTAATCTACAAAGAAATTTGACAAGCGCAAAGGAATTTCCTTCACCCGCAGAGTAATCTCCTCCACGATTTTGTCAATCTTCAGTAAAAAAAATTATGCCCTCTTCGTGTGGATCGCACACAAATTGTTGTCCTCAAACAAACCCACCAAGTAGGCCTTCATCTCTCCTAAACTCTCACTGGAAGTTGCGACTTCCTCAACACAATGCACAACAGCTCGCTCACCTCGCTCTGATACCACGATGAGTGGGCAGAGGCAAAGAAACACTCTACAATGCACAGTGAAACATATTTTTATTTCTGAATGAGTGAAATGGTTACATAGCTTATTTTTATAGAGATAATGGAAGCATCGGGATGATCCAGAGCTTTCCGAAACAATCTGGAGTGTCAATGGAAGCATTCTCTAGAAAGGAGTCGAAGCGTCGGTGTGGTAGGTGGTGTTAGCACTTAAATTTGTCTTTTAAAATTTGAAAGTGTTTTGAGCATATTTACAATAAATTTTGTCAAAGTTTTGATCTTTGGCAAATTGTCATGAGCTCTGATCTTTCATCAAACCTTGATATACCTCATCATTGTCCAGAATTTCTTTTGATCTGCAATATTGACCTACCAAATCAAAAAATGATAAATCATGCCCGAGATTTTTGATTTGGATGTATTCCTAGTGTTTATAGAGCTTTTATAAAAAATTATCAAAATAGGAGTGGTGTGTGTTAAGTGACCTAAGCCCTTAATCCAAACCTATGATTTTTTCCCTATGCCTAAGTCTATTCGTATTTCAAGCTCTATATGCATTTGGAATTTGTTTCTTTTACTTAACCTACTTCTTGGGTTTTCCTTTTTAACCAAAAGATAAGGACCCACAGGTCCAAGTCCCAATTCACATGCTATGATTTAAGCCAAGACTCAAGTCATATGACAACATACCAACCCTAGAGCACCAAGTCATGAGTTAGGTTACAAGTGGACATACAAAGTCAAGCCACGAGCCATGCCACATGTTTAATTCTCATACTAAGCCATTAGGCTAATTCTCATGCTAAAGATCTCTCAGGTTTTATGAACCCACGAGCTAAGCTATGTAGCCAATCTATGAGTCAATCTACAAATCGACATTGAAGCTCAGCGTTGAACGCCAAGATGAGATTTTCTCCAGCTGTTGAATATAGAAATCAGTTTCCAAATATTAGGGTGACAATAACAAGTTTTGCATGTACTAAATTATGGCCAAATGTTTGCATAGTTTGAAGGTATCAACGTCGATATTATAGAGATACTAGCGTTGGTCGCTATATTCCAGATCTATCTTAGCAAAACGTGAAGGTATCACAGCAAAAGTTAAATCCATGCGCCCAGCTGAAAAGGTTTGGGTGTCTTACGGTCACCAAATAAACACACGAGCAATTAGTCATTTCAAAGCTAAAGCCATGGATCAAGCTACAAACTAAGCCATGCACTTAGCCAAATCGACAGCATGATGTCTTCGTAGGCTTTTGATAGGGTCGAGTTCGCCCATTCAAAATTGCAGATGCTAGAAGATTTCAAAACTCGAAAGGGAATTCGTACGTGGTAAAGGCTATTGCAACTAAAGCAGATTCAATACTCCATATGATTTGGAGCAGGCTATTAGGAGGCGGTTGACAAATGAATCTATATTCCTCTACCTGATCTGAAGGCAAGGAAGCATGTGTTCAAGGTTCACCTTGGTGATACACCTAATAATTATCATTTCCTGCAGTTGAAAAGCCACACCGAGGTAGTTCAGTTGTTGAAGGAGCCGAGCACTTACTACGAACAAAGAAATACAGACATCTATCTGATGTATTGTGGGAGGCAGTTTCCACAAGGTAAATTCATTCATTGTATCAGGGCCTCGACATTAAAAATTTACAATCATTTATATCTCAATCCATTTACTTTTATAGCTATAGTTGCTTTAAGAGATTTTACTTGAAACAAAGTAGGAACAAGTATATGGGAACAAAGGCAAATTTGGTTGTAGCTGCTGCAACAGGAGCTTTCACTGTTGTGATAACACAACCATTGGACACAACCTTTGCTCAGATGAAAACTAGTGATTTTGGGAAATCAAAGGGACTTTGGCAAACTCTTATTGAGGGTTATTGAAAAGAGGCATTCAATGGGCTTGGTATTTCTCTACTACTGACATCAAATCCTGCTATATCGTATACATTAGTTGCGAAACTGAAACAGAGGTTGTTTATGGCACAAAAGAGAAACAGAATGACTCAGTTACACCAGAGTCTTCTCCAATCGTCGTCTCAGCATTTTCTACATTCTTATTGGGTGCATTGTCAAAGACAATAGCAACAGTCCTGACATATCCTGTAATAAGATGAAAGGTGATGATTTAAGCTATTGAACCAAATAAAGACTACAAACTAATAATGAATGGATTAATAAAGTTCATATGAGGAGCAAGGAATGAGCCAGTCCCCAAATGATTTTGATTCAATTGTATCAGTCCATATAAATTTTTTACAAAGACTACCTTTCTAGTGGCTAGTTGGGTTTGCACAGGTATCTTTAGCACCTGAAAAAAAGGGCTTTCGGTGGCTTAATCACTATAAATTTTGGCTCGCAAGCCACCGAAAGCACAAAGACAGACAAAATGATTGTGTTTTCACTCAGATCAAATGTTTTCGCTGCCAAATAATCTGAGGAAGATTCTAAATGAATGATAAAGTTAAAAGAGATAGAGATCACTCTCTCTTTTAAGTTTTCGAAGTCGATGCAAAGGATATAAAGGCTGGAGAGTTTTTCTATTTTTAGTTAAACATACTACCCAGATGTCAAAGGGAAATCTCAAGTGCCCTGTCATCACCTTGAAGGTTGTTGAGAGTGTCAGAGATTGTTGAAGTTGCCGAGGAATGTTGAAGATCACAGTTTATGATTAGGATTTGATTCCTTTGAGTTAGGATCTAATCCTATAACTTGAGAACTGTTTTGATTTTATTCTATATTTAGTATTTTAGATCCAATTTCTTAGGATCTGAAATTGCTTTGTAAAGACTATAAAATTCTATTGTTTTGAATGACTAGGAGGGGGGGGGAATTCATTCCTTGAGGTTGAAGGGTTCAATTTTGAGTTCTATAATCCATTGTTATTGTTTAAAGACACTTTCTTTAATATATTAATCCTGCAAGCTTCTTTCATTGTTATTGTCAAACTCTTTTTTTATCTTTGTCTATTCCTATGAGTTGAAATCATTCTTCTGTCTATGTTTAATGGTCCCATGGTAAATGTCATCTTACTTTTGATTGTTAAGCAAGAATCATAAGCATCATTTGCTAGTTTGTTGACCAATCATATATATTGCCTATGTATGTTTTGGCTAATTGATTGGTTTTCTTATCCATTTGCTTTACAAACCTATTTGATAATAGCTCTTGAAGGCCTTGTATTGCATGAATATAGCTAGACTGTCTTGAAGATACAATCCAGTGGTTTAAGATATTCATCTTGATCCAAACCCACACCCATTATTGAGAAAATAGTTCAAAAGGTTAAGTTACCAGGCATCTCTAAGATACAACCTAGGAGAGTTTCCTGGAGTGATAACAAATTGGCGCCATTGTCGAGCAAAGGAGATTGAAGCTCAACTTCCTTAGGAGACGGCAAGATCCATCTTTGATGATAGACAAAGTCTGGACATATATTAGGTTGTAATCATCTATCTGGTGACTCCATGAAGGACAGATTCAGTGGCGACTCCATTGTTCTAAAATCTGTTGGCGACTCCACTAGTATGAAATGAACAAGATCTTATCAAAGAGGTATGATTTCTGTTATTTTTCAAAGATTGTTGGTTTCCCTAATCCAATGCCTAATAGAGATGAATGGGAACATAGTATCCCAGATTTCGAGGAGAAGAGTGGGAAGTGCTAGCTGAGCATTTGCTGGATTTTCATGATTTCATTCATCGATTGCAAATTGTGCATGAGGATGTTCAGATTAAGCTTTTTAGGTATTCATTAGAGGGGTTTTATATTAACTGGTGTCGATCTCTTCCAAATGCAAGTATTAGTTCTTTGGCAAATTTTCATGCTGCCTTTCATTTGTTTTGCCAAGACATATTTTCAACTGACCTTCTATATCCCGAATGTTGTCACGATTTTAATTTATTGAATGAAAATCCCAACATTCATGAAGACTTTGTTGCAGCAGAAGATATATCTTATTGTGATCAAGGGATTGCTGATCCACATTATGACAACCATGGTGATGCTTTTAACATTGTTTTAAATGCGAATATTAAAGATGGTTGTCATGAAGATCAGATTATTTCTTTTGAAAACTTTAAAGATGATGAGCAGATGGACATATCAGCAGATGACAGTTTCGAATCTGCTGCAAATACTATGGATAGCCTTCAACTTTCAGATTGGCAGACAAAGGGAGATTGCATTAGATATAAAGAGGAAGATAATGAGATGAAAAGTCCAGATCAACAGTTCATCATACATTTTCCTCCAATAGAGAAGCAGCATAGAGTTAAATATGAGATCATTGAAAGCCATCAACATAAGTACTTCAACTTTCAGTTGGAACAACAGCATAAAGAGGTATTCCCTTATGATTTTGATGACCCTATTGCCGATTATTTGGAATCTATGAGCAGCATAAATGTCAAAATATTTATGTCAGAAGAAGGATGGTTTTGTCATCCTTTTAAAATGCATTTCTGCATTCTAGGCATTCCTTTACTTTTCGGGTCCAGATCAAGGACGTTATCAGTGAATCATTTTCTTAAATGGCTTCATTGGAAGTGTGATTTAACTTGATTAAGAAGCAGTGCAATGTGTTAATGTAGGAATAGGCAGAAGAATAAGCTCGTCATTGAGCAGATAGATTGTTTTCCAGATGTTGGTTTGTTAAGAAAGCGGAGCAGGTTGCAAAGTTTTCATGGGATCGGTTGCACAGGCCAGATGACTCCATGTCCAATAGTAAAGGCACAAAGTATGCTAGGTTCTTGGAGCCTCACAGGGAGGTATCCATCCCAGTGGGAGCCAGATGTTAGCACTTAAATTTGTCTTTTAAAATTTGAAAGTGTTTTGAGCATATTTACATTAAATTTTGTCAAAGTTTTGATCTTTGGCAAATTGTCATGAGCTCTGATCTTCCATCAAAACTTGATATACCTTATCATTGTTCAGAAGGTCTCTGGATCTACCATATTGACATGCAAAATAAAAAATGATAAATCCTGCCCGAAATTTTTTATTTGGATGTATTCCTAGTGTTTATTGAGCTTTTATAAAAAAAATTATCAAAATAGGAGTGGTGTGTGCTAAGGGACCTAAGCCCTTAATCCAAACCTATGATTTTTTCCCTATGCCTAAGTCTATTCATATTTCAAGCTCTATATGCATTTGCAATTTGTTTCTTTTACTTAACCTACCTCTCGGGTTTTCCTTTTTAACCAAAAGATAAGGACCCACAGGTCCAAATCCCAATTCACATGCTATGATTTAAGCCAAGACTCAAGTCATATGACAACATACCAAGCCTACAGCACCAAGTCATGAGTTAGGTTACGAGTGGACATAAAAATTCAAGCCATGAGCCAGGCCACATGTTTAATTCTCATACTAAGCCATTAGGCTAATTCTCATGCTAAATATCTCTCAGGTTTTATGAACCCATGAGCTAAGCTATGTAGCCAATCTATGAGTCAATCTACAAATCGACATCGAAGCTTAGCGTTGAACGCCAAGATGAGATTTTCTCCAGCTGTCGAATATAGAAATCAGTTTCCAAATATCAGGGTGACAATAACAAGTTTTGCATGTATTGAATTATGGCCAAATGTCTGCATATTTTGAAGGTATCAACACCGATATTATAGAGATACCAGCGTTGGTCGCTAGATTCCATATCTGTCTTAGCAAAACGTGAAGGTATCACAGCAAAAGTTAAAGCCATGCGCCCAGCTGAAAAGGTTTGGGTGTCTTACGGTCACCAAATCGACACACAAGCAATGAGTCATTTCAAAGCTAAAGCCGTGGATCAAGCTACAAACTAAGCCATGCACTTAGCCAAATCGACAGCATGATGTCTTCATAGGGTTTTGACAGGGCCAACTTCGCCCATTCGAAATTGCAGATACCAGAAGATTTCAAAACTTGAAAGGGAAGTCGTACTTGGCAAAGGCTATTGCAACTAAAGTAGATTCAATACTCCATATGCTTTGGCGCAGGCTATTAGGAGGCAGTTGAAAAACGAATCTATATTTCTCTACCTGATCTGAAGGCAAGGCAGCATATGTTCAAGGTTCACCTTGGTGATACACCTAACAATTATCATTTCCTGCAGTTGAAAAGCCACACCGAGGTATTCCAGTTATTGAAGGAGCCGAGCACTTACTACGAACAAAGAAATACAGACATCTATCTGATGTATTGTGGGAGGTAGTTTCCACAAGGCAAATTCATTCATTGTATCAGGGCCTCGACATTAAAAATTTACAATCATTTATATCTCAATCTATTCACTTTTATAGCTATAGTTTCTTTAAGAGATTTTACTTGAAACAAAGTAGGAACAAGTATATGGGAACAAAGGCAAATTTGGTTGTAGTTGCTGCAACAAGAGCTTTCACTGTTGTGATAACACAACCACTGGACACGGCCTCTGCTTAGATGCAAACTAGTGATTTTGGGAAATCAAAGGGACTTTGGCAAACTCTTATTGAGGGTTCTTGAAAAGAGGCATTTGATGGGCTTGGTATTTCTCTAGTACTAACATCAAATCCTGCTATACAGTATACATTAGTTGAGCAACTGAAATAGAGGTTGTTTATGGCACAAAAGAGAAACAGAATGACTCAGTTACACCAGAGTCTTCTCCAATCGTCATCTCAGCATTTGCTACATTCTTATTGGGTGCATTGTCAAAGACAATAGCAATAGTCCTGACATATCATGTAATAAGATTAAAGGTGATGATTTAAGTTGTTGAACCAGATAAAGACGACAAACTAATAATGAATGGTTTAATAAAGTTCATATGAGGAGCAAGGAATGAGCTAGTTCCCAAATGATTTTGATTCAATTGTATCAATCCATATAAAAGTTTTACAAAGACTGCCTTTCTGGTGGCTAGTTAGGTTTGCACGGGCATCTTTAGCACCCGAAAAACAGGGCTTTCGGTGGCCTAATCACTGTAAATTTTGGCTCGCAAGCCACCGAAAGCACAGAGACAGACAAAATGATTGTATTTTCACTCAGATCAAATGTTTTCGCTGCCAAATCATCTAAGGAAGATTCTAAATGAATGATAAAGTTAAAAGAGATAGAGATCACTCTCTCTTTTAAGTTTTCGAAGTAGATGCAAAGGATATAAAGGCTGAAGAGTTTTTCTATTTTTAGTTAAACATACTGCCCAGATGTCAAAGGGAAATCTCAAGTGCCTTGTCATCACCTTGAAGGTTGTTGAGAGTGTCAGAGATTGATGAAGCTGTCGAGGAATGCTGAAGATCACAGATTATGATTAGGATTTGATTCCTTTGAGTTAGGATCCAATCCTATGACTTGAGAACTGTTTTGATTTTATTCTATATTTAGTATTTTAGATCCAGTTTCTTAGAATCTGAAATTGCTTTGTAAAGACTATAAAAGTCTATTGTTTTGAATGACTAGGAGGGGGGGGCGATTCAGTCCTTGAGGCTAAAGGGTTCGATTTTGAGTTCTATAATCCACTATTATTATTTAAAGACACTTTCTTTAATATATTAAGCCTGCAAGCTTCTTTCATTGTTATTGTTAGACTCTTTTTTATCTTTGTCTATGCCTATGAGTTGAAATCATTCTTCTGTCTATGTTTAATGGTCCCATGGTAACTGTCATCTTACTTTTGACTATTAAGCAAGAATCATAAGCATCCTTTGCTAGTAGTGATAACAGGTGGGTAGGTAGAGAAATTAAGCATCCTTTGCTAGTAGTGATAACAGGTGGGTAGGTAGAGAAATTAATTTCTCCAACGGTTGAGGGTCCTTCAATTGGTTGAGAGTAGTTTGAAGACACTTTATATCATCTTCTTCAACACAGGAAATAGGGCATGTCAATTGGAGAAACAGGAGAAACAGCATGACTAAGCCCAAACACCCTAATTTTTTCATGGCTTAATCACTGTTCTCCTATCCTTCCAAAGGCCACTGAAAAGCCAAGGCCAGTGCTAATCAGGCCATTGAAAAGCAGAAGGACTCCCGACCCAAGTCGATCAGGATAACTGTGATCAGAACCAGCATGAATGTAACAAAAAATTTCGTGAACATCACATAGATGTAGAGCTGGTCTATATAAAATGATTCATGGTGAAAACACGAAACATAACCCATGGGACCGAAAGACGAGATGGTATCGCTTCCATCGTCAACACACTAAACAATTTTCTACAAAAGTCAGAAACCCATTGGATCGAAAGTATTGCTTTTCTCTGGTAAAAATTATCCACCCCTCAGAAATTCTGATCGGAATCGTGAAGATTGAAACCCTGTCACTTCGAAGTTTCCATGAAAATCCATCGGAGATGAATAATTTCTCCTATTTTCTCTGTTGTAAAAGTTTGTACGCTAGGCAGCTTCCAATTGCAAATCAATGGTCGCTTCTGAGTTTTTTCTTTCCTTTCCGTGTAAGTTCTTTGCTATTTCGTATATCGCGAAAACGATTTAGTATGCAATTCTTCTTGGATAATCATATATTCTACATCATAGTCAACACGGCATGCTTGACTCCTCTGGTCGCCTATCTGAATGGATGTAGTTTAGTACACGGACAGCTGATCTCAGTCATAATGAAATGTCACGATTATTTAGGGATTCTATCTTTTAATTTAAAATAGCTGGATTTTCCGTGAGAAGTAGAGTAATCACTTTCAAGATGGTTACTTCTTGTGTGGTCACAATTAAAAAATATTATGTCAAAAACACTTATAACTCTTATACGCTAATAAATTAGCATAATAAAATAATGATCAATGCAGATTTCGATTAAATATGTTTTTGATGTCTATGGATTTCATTAGTGTAGAAAGAATAGTATTACCCACGTTGATCAAAAGTTTAAGTTAGAAGACTAGTATTGGTTGTAGTTTTCAGTGTATACATATTGTGGTTGAGTTTTAATCTTGGGTTGTTTTTCTACATTGTGTTTGATGTTAATCTCTTTTTTTTTTATTGGTGATTATCATGTTTTCATTTTTTATTGACTTATGTTTCAACTTGGGGGAGTTTGGAATGTTTTAGGTTTATTATTTTGCCTTGTTTTTAATTGATGTTTTGTCATTGATTTTTCTAGATTGAATTTTTTTTTTTCATTAAATTTTTTTTATATTAAAGTTTTATTTAGAAATTAATAAAACAATATTTACAATATTTTAATACAAAAAGAATGAGCTAAACAAGTAGTTATCAATAGCATTAGCACAAACAAACAAAATCCAAAAATGTGTTAGCATAAGCCAAAACACCCCAGAACAAAGAACAACAATGTCACATATTCATCCCCCTCTTTAACCATGGCAAGGGAGTAGGGCACTTTTCTTTGTCTTTGTCCTCTTATTTTCCACTAGCTTGGACCCCTTTAGATCCCTCGATGCATTTTTCCCTTCAAATAACCTTCAAATAACCTTACCTTAGTTTGTTTTTCCCACTCTTTAACCATGGCAAGGGAGTAGGGCACTTTTCTTTGTCTTTGTCCTCTTATTTTCCACTAGCTTGGAACCCTTTAGATCCCTCGATGCATTTTTCCCTTCAAATAACCTTACCTTAGTTTGTTTTTCCCACTTAGAGATTCAACCTATTGAATTGCATGGAGTATCTCTTCATTCGTGGTGGAAACTTATTAATGCATCGATGCTCTTTATTAAACATAAAGGAAAAATAACCTTACCTTAGTTTGTTTTTCCCACTTAGAGATTCAACCTATTGAATTGCATGGAGTATCTCTTCATTCGTGGTGGAAACTTATTAATGCATCGATGTTCTTTATTAAACATAAAGGAAAAATAATTAAATATTGATACCATAAAAAGAATTGAATATAAATACAATTTGTATAACATTACATATGAGATGGAGACAAATTGCTTATCTTGACAAATTTTATTATATTCTTATTTCCATAGTTGAGGTGTTATTTTTTGTAGTTTTTATATTTCTAAGTAATTTGGTACCAATTATTCTTAGGGAGGAAGTGCATGTACTCATCAAACATCTCATTTTCTAAACTTCTTGAATGTCTAAATATTATTTTGGGACCAAGTAGTAGATATGTAAATTTATCCTTGCTCAAAGACCCAAATTATGTTAATACTAGTATAAGAAGTAATTATTCAAAACAAATGCACTAATAATTGATAAATAAATAAACATATATATATATATATATAGAGAGAGAGAGAGGTACTTTACTTACCAAAAAAATGTATTAACCTGGGGCATCATCATGAATTGTACATGTAAGTATTCCATGGAATTGAAATTGTTTTTTTCCTTTTAATTTAAATATGTCATACATAGTGATATTAGCCCGTAACTTTAAAAGTTCATCCATAGAAATTCAATAAATACATCAATATCTTTAACTTGATACTTATCTAATTATTTAGCAATACACATTTTTATTACATTAAGCATATTATAAATTAATATATAACAAACAACTTAAATATAATTGAAAAAATTTTAAAACAATTATTGTTAACACACTAAGTAAAGAGACCTTATTGTTAACACACTAAGTAAACAAACCTCAACCCTCAATTGGATGGATTATTTGAAAAAAGATTATTAACTTTTATGAAATATGTAATAAACAAAAAGATAAAGTTAAATATTCCTTAACATCTATGTGGATACTTTTAAAAGCTTATCATGCTTTTATGTAAATAAATAATGAAATGTAAGTGTCTCTTGCAAAAGTTGAAGTGGGGAGTATTTAATTCACTAAAGAATGGTGAGACTCTTGAAGTGAGGAGTATTTACTTCATTTAAGAATGGTAAGACTTTTGAAGTGAGTAGTATTTACTTCACTAAAGATGATTTTAGATTGGATGATGGGTTAATTATTGAATTTAATAATGTTTATTTATTTATTTTTAAATCACTAAAGAATGGTAAGATTTTTGAAGTGAGTAATATTTACTTCACTAAAAATTCTAGATTAGGATGATGGGTTAATTATTGAATTTAATAATGTTTATTTATTTTTTAAAAGATGTAGTGTAAAAAGACAAGTCATTGGATTAATATATTTAATAATTAATGGAGGTCACTTTAAACTACATAATAAATATTCATTTAAAATGTATTTTTTTTCAAGGAAAACTTTACAAGAAATAAGAGGGATACTTTCTCACATTTGTAAATGAAATCTCTTGCAAACTTGTCAATATAAATTAATACACACAATCAAAGAATTTAAACCAAAGGTCTATTAGACTTTTTGAACTTTTTCATTGGAATTAGGTGAAACGGATTTTGGTGAAATCATTTGTGTACGTTGCATTTTTTAATGCATAAATGGATTCACCACCTTGAACCTTGAAAAATCCTGAGAATACTCAAATTATATAGACTCAATCACTCAAATATGGAGTTCCAACCATTTTTAGAAGGATTTATTGATCAGAAAATATGCCTATAAAAACACCAAAAAGTTAATGTTTAAACTACACCAGAGAAAAAATGTTTCACATCTATGAAAAAGATGTCTACCATGTTCTCAAAATTTTGTAATGAAAAAAACAAATGGTTTTTTTTTAAATAATTGTGTTTAGAAAAAGGTCACTAAGTGACCTGCTATTCTTTGAATAAGAAGAGAAATAGTTGCAAAGTACCTAGTGCATGTCTCATCAATATTTTAAGTGGTTTGTATTTTAAAAAGACTGCATTCGCCAAAGTAAAACAATTTTGAATAAGAAGAGAAATAGTTGCAAAGTACCTAGTGCATGCATCATCAGTGTTTTAAGTGGACGTGTACCACACCACCTTCCATACCACCTCTTCATCGTGGGAAGCCAAACCATTTACCATTTCTCTGAAACAGTCGGTATTCAGGTTAAAAATCAAGATAGCCATGACTAATTTTTAAATTAAATTATTTCAAAGCTGAATATAGATGAACGAGAATCATATATGAAGGTATGAACTACTCATTGTGGTGGTATGAAGTGCCACATTCATTTTTTACTCCCAACACCTTAATTATGGATTGACATAAATGGAGACAATCTCTCGACCTTTCGTGTATGACGACCAGCAGCTTCTATAGCTTGTTACTTCTCTGGAGTGCTGCTATGAAAAGCCCTGCTTGGAGATCACTAAAATCGCATACGGATTGTTGGGGATTTTCCATCATCATTTCTCCCACCTTCATTGCCTCCCTAAATTCTTCAATTCCACCATCATCCCACCGTATAACTTTTATAGTTGTCGTGGTTCTCAACGGTTGAGCACAGCACATATGATTCCCCATTGATTCTTTCAAGCTGATCCTATACAACTTCTTTTACAACTATGTTTCTCTATCCATGATGAACTGAAAATGAAAATGACGAAGTGATGTGAGAAAGAGTGATAACACGAACCCTCTGAGAGTCTGTCTGTTGAAACCCTGAGGAGTGTTGGAGGTATTAATTTCTACCTATCAACAACCACCAAACTTCTTTCGAGAGAGTTCCACCGACAGTCATCGATCGTTCCAGATATTTCGGCTGCGAGAACTCTCTGGATTCTCCAGAGTCTTCTAAATCCTCTATAAATACAGAGTAAATGTAATCATGTTGATCAGACTGAGCAATACAATTTCTGTTTATTCTTTCACTGTGTGTTATTTTTCTATTTTTTTCTTCAATCCCTTCATTTGGTATCAGAGATTGGAACTGGGCTCACTCCCTCGCGGGAGGGCCCAGGATCCTGAGAGGATTCGCCCAGCAGTGCAGATATGATTGGGGGAGCATTTCCAAAAGAGTTGACTACAACCAGTGCGACTGCTGGTGGAATCATCTACGCAAAGTGGGTCTGCTAGTGCTTATTTGGACTTGAATCGTGTATTTGAAGCGCAAGAGTTTGCAGATGTTCGAGCCCCCCATCCAGAGGTCGAAAATGGGGGTTTTGTCGGACACAGAATTGATATCTATGCCATTTATAACGAAGATGTTCAGTCGGAGGTAGAACCGCATGTTGGAGAAGATCTCAAATGAGTTGTTGTGTTCAATGCCGCTATGCTCTAATGAAGTTGAGGCCTGGTGCATTCTACGTGTCGCTAGAGTCTGTCTTATGATAGAACTGGAATAGAGTCATGAAAAAAGTGAAAAAGGAGTTGCTTGTAATCTATTGCAGTTGTTGTTGAAGGTGCATTGACTATGAAAGAGTAACGTAGAGGGAGACGCCATCATCACCAAAGAGAAGAGGCGATGACCAGGGTGTTGGAGGATTACGGTCTGGAGCAACGGTGTTTGTCGCATGTGGCAAAAGCGGTGGCACCATCAAGGGACCGAAGTGGCAGTGAGCCAGAAAGGAGGACACAGAGTTCGTAAAGAGGCCGCAGAAAGTCCGGCAAACAAAAATACAGAGAATTCCATGACGGGGTTCATATTGTTGTTGTTGATGTTGCAACCGCAAGTGCTTGAAAGAGGCGAATCTTGGGTATGTTTGATTTGGAGACAGACATTGAACATATTGTATCTTCATGGACAGGAATTCTTGTTGAAAAGGTATCGACAAATGAGTCGGACAACTTTTGAAGATGGAGTAAACTCTTCACCGTCGTGTCATAGAGCAAGACGAAGTTGTAAAAGCAATCAGTCGAGCTATCCGTTGAGCACAAGTTGGTTTGAAGAAACAGGCCAATTGTCGGCTTTATTTTCTCAGGTCCAACTCGTGTTGGCAAGTCCGAGCTTGTGAAGGCACTGGCAGCTTATTATTTTGGTCCAGAGGAGGCAATGATACAAGTGAATTTATGGAGAGGCATATTGTGTCAAAATTGATTGGTTCACCCCCGGGATATGTCAGTTACAGTGAAGGAGCACAGATGACTGAAGATGTGAAAAGGCGACCATATACAGTGGTCCTTTTTTATGAGATTGAGAAGGCTCATCCTGATATAATGCTAAGAGTGAACGTTGTTTGCATTCTTTATAGAGGTATACAAAGCCTGTGCACTCACTTACTTTTTGGGATAGAAGTGGATAATATTTTGCATTTGTTGTGTTAGGACATGTATAGTAAGCAATGGGCTTATTGGGCATATTGAATGGGTTTATATGTAATGGGCTTATAATTTGGGAATTTAATAATGCTTCTTGTACCTGTGATAAAATGTTATAATGATAAGTGATGTAAGGGGTGCATGATCAGTAGTACCCGACACCCTAGAGTTTTTTTGGTCCAAATTTATAAAGCTTATCCATAGGCATAGGCAAGCTATATTCCCCAAGAGGTTTTGGTCCAAAGTTGTAAAGCTTAGCCATAGGCAAGGCAAGCTATATTCCCCAGGTGTTTAGTAAGCCCTGTTGAGACAGACCTACATGGATTAGAGTGATCATGTAGCGTGTATCTCTCTTAAGCATAAAGAGTGGATGTGGCATCAAGCTGTGGAATTAACCACTAGGTAGGTATGAGGGTGGTAAGGTGTATTCGTATCTAAGTTTGATGGTGATCGGAAAAGTTAGATCTTCGATTAAGGGGAGGAATGTGAGATTAAGTAATCTCAGAGTGTGAGTTGATTGGGACCAAGTTATGACTAAAGAAGTCTAATGTATTGATGAACCATGTATGTGAAAAAGATACCTAGAGAACTGGCGAGTACAGCAAATGGTACCCATGTATCTTGGTAGATGGATCTTTTTTTATATGGACATCAATGATCAGTCGTTTGCAGGTGCAAAAGGAAGGTGCAAAAGTTTGGGCATTAACCAATGTTATACAGGTACAAAGAAGAAGCAAAAAATGTTTCGAGGATGAAACTCAAAGTGAGTGAGTGTTGTGTAAATCAAATTCCCCATCATGCAAGGTTCATGGTCAACCAAAAAGAAACCACTTGGTGTGATAGTTCTTGAGCATTGTAATGAGAGCACATTGAATGAAGCCCAACTATATGAAAATAGAAACTGAAGATAATGACATGACTCAGATAAGACCTAACCAAGACATGTATTCGTTAAGGAGGAGACATTGCAGATAAAAGGAGCAACTTGCAAAAGCTATGAACACAAGACCAATTTGAATATTTGAGAGAAGCATTGGAAATTATAAATATTAATGTAAGATATAATTAGTAGTAAAAATTAGGAGGAGTGTTGGAGGTATTAATTTCTACCTACCAACAACCACCAAATTTCTTTCGAGATAGTTCCTCAGACAGCCACCGATAGTTCCAGATATTTCGGCTGCTAGAACTCTCCGGATTCTCCAAAGTCTTCTAAAGCCTCTATAAATACAGAGTAAATATAATCGTGTTGATCAGACTAAGCAATACAATTTCTGTTTGTTCTTTTACTGTGTGTTATTTTTCTTTTTCGCTACAGTCCCTTCAAGGAGAGGAGTAATCGGGGGGTCTGGCGTGAGAGGATTAGGAGGTGAATGTATATATAAAGCGTGAGTGGAGATGGTTACGGAAAATGCAGACGATAGACAATTATTTTATTGACATGTGTATGTTATGGAGCGACGAGCTGGGAAAGAGTCTATCGAGGACTTTGGCGCGTCTGAAAGAATTGACTAAATATATCGACTGTTGTCGGCTCTTCGCTTGACCCTGACTCCACCATGGAGACAGACACCACAGCAAAACAAGTTCATCCGAGAAAATCTGATCTTTGTTATGTACAGTTGTAGAACTCTTTCAATTTATTTTTTCAAAGCTAGAATATAGCATCTCAGATTTACGTGACCTAAAACAAGTCGATCGGAGAAAATCTGATCTAGGTGTAAGTACAATGTTTTCTTTTTTCCAAAGCCCGAATACTCACAGCTACTAGCTTAGTAACATTTTCAATACTTATGTGTGTGGCTGTATTATTANAGATTTACGTGACCTAAAACAAGTCGATCGGAGAAAATCTGATCTAGGTGTAAGTACAATGTTTTCTTTTTTCCAAAGCCCGAATACTCACAGCTACTAGCTTAGTAACATTTTCAATACTTATGTGTGTGGCTGTATTATTATTAAAATTGAAATTTTATTATATGTAAATGTAATAATTTAGTGCTTCAAAAGAGTAAAATTTCATTCCTACAATCTACTTAAAATATAAATATCTCAAATATCCCTATTAGATATCTGAAATATAAAACCATTCCTGTCAAATAATCTAAATATCAATACCTCACAATGTAAATGTTTGAAAAATAAATACCTAAATAGTTGAAATATAAAATCACTCGTGACAAATATTTGAAATATAAATGTACCTCACATTCTTAGTCTTACTCTTAATTTAATGTAATTTATTTATTTTAAGCACCCGATTGAAGGAATTTTGATTGAAGCAATGCTTATTTTAATCTCCCAAAATAAAATTCAATGCCTTCTTAAAATATATGATCAGGAGAAAAATAAACAATTAATCCCAAATCTTATGGAGCATGCAATTTAGTCATACTATGGAAAACCTTATCGAAGGGTCTTTTTATATTTCGTTATCTTGATCAAAATAAAATTAAAATAAAGATTATCATGAGACAAAGAAATTTCGTTATCTTGATCAAAATAAAATTAAATAAAGATTATCATGAGACAAAGAAAACATTAGTAACAAGATTTATGGAGCGTCCAATTTGGTCAATGCTAAGAGTGGTGTGTGGTTCAAATTCAGAGGGGTAAGACAATGGTGTGTGGTTTAAATTGGGGTAGGGTACTTATATCTTTTTAGACTTTATCAGTCAAACTTTATCAGTCAAATCACTGTGCAAAGAGGGTCCCTTATTCCACAAAAGAGAGAGTCTCATACACCAATTTAGTCAAATCACTGTGCATAAGAGGTCCCTTATGCCACAAAGGAGAGAGTCTCATATACCAATTTAATGTGCTGTCTTAACTAGACATAACATATTGACTGTGTAATTACAATATAACTCTTTTCATTCATTAATAACTTAAAACACGTGTTGTTGTAATTACAATATCTTATTTTTATTTTAATAACTTAAGAAACGTATTGTTGTAATTACAATATCTTATTTTTATTTTTATCCAGACACATATTTCTCTTTTCATTCATACACATAATTTAACATAGATTGGGATTAGTGATAATGGTTAGACGAGTGTTCTTCATGCAAAGTGACGGTGACACTGAATTTATGAATTTTTTATTGTTTCTCTCAAACAATTTATGACCTAACTTGTTTATGGCGGAACGTTCTCCTCAAGCCTGCAACATGCCTGCCCATCATCATGCATGCATTTTCCACGACCATCGTTGGTACAATTTGATTAGCTAACATTTCGAATGGGGAATCTGTTGCAGAAAGGAAAACATGACATTGGGCTTCTCTAAAGGCAGAGTGCATGACCGATATTGATCCTATTTGTTTTGTCTGATATAGTTTAGTGTTTCATTGTGACAGGCTTAAACATTTCGAGTTGTGTCAATTGAAATAGGTAGTTCAGTAAGAATTAGTTATGCATTGGCACCAACCGAGCCAATCTCATTTCTTTAGATCTGTTAATAATCACATATTTGAAATAGTAACGCTTTGCTTTGCTTCGAAGGCTAACCTTTCTTTGACTCGATAACAATGTTGTAGAAGATCAAATGGGCAATCAAATCATTTTGTACTCTTTGCAGCCAGGATGGTGTTTGTATCGTAGGAGAAGACGCTAGTGGTGCTCGACTGGTTTGAGTATGAGTATGTGTAAATGCGGGCTATTTTTCTTAAGCAATTCCAGGTCGACTGAGGGAAAGAAGAGGATTATTTCTAGCAAATATGATCAGTCCAGTGCTCTTCGGCATCCACTACATGAGGAATCAAGTTCATATTTACTAATGATCCACTTGTTTTCTCTATTAAGCTGTATTTTGTTATGCTCTTCGTAGCACTCCCACTCAATTCAATCAACTATTTTAAGGAACAGACTGAAAGGTTTTTAAGGAAGTGGAGATCACAATTATATAAAACATATCACTAGACTTCAAGTAGGAATTATTATCATAAGGTGGTGCAGTTGTCAGGACATATACCATAAAACATATACCTTCCAGTTTAAAAACCGCCCATCCTGTGATTTTCTTAGAAGAGGCTTTCAAACCTAACAGGACAGCATAACCAAGTTGTGTTAATCCCTGTGACAATTTATAGTTTTGAATTTTCTTTCTTTCTGTCTTTCATTAAAGAAAGAAAAAATGACAGTTCAAACCTCACAAACTACGTTAATTTAGCCATAATGAGGGTTTAGTTAACTAGATTCAACGCGATACTTTCAAATACAGTGAGATTTGAATTTACCATGGTGATTTCCAGTTACCTTATGGCCATCTATTTGAGCCTATTTGTTTTTCTACAACGATTTCCTATAAAATAAACATAGAACTCCTCTAAGTTGTCTGTATCAATGACAAGACTAAAAAATTCAAAACAGAAAGTGAAGTTTAATTCCTTACGCCTTCTTCTGTTACAATGAAATCGTCATGAAAGATGACCGCACGGTCGTCTCTCATCACTTGTCACCTGTCAAATCAAAAGATTACAATTACTAGCAAATTAAAAGATTACAATTACTAACAGAGAATTCAAGATATGACCACACGGTTTCTCTCGTCACCTGCCAAATCAAAAGCTTATATAATTACTAACAGAAAATTCAAGATCTATCGCAAAAAACTTGAATTCTTAATTCGGATCTTTAAAGGGATAAAGTTGTTTCTTTCGTCGTTGCCTGCACATAACTCCACAAACCTAACACCACTCAACACCGCACAAGAATTGCTCAGTGAATAGTCAGTCGGTCTATGCTTTCAATGATGCTTCTTCAACCAGGTTAACTAGACGCAGTAACTAGAAGCTCTAATTTAGAACTTTAATTAGAAGCTCTGATTTAGAACTTTAATGGATTAGTTGTTTATTCTCTTGAATTTGTGTGTGAAGACTGACTCAAGTGAATGCATTGTGCAGGGTGGTGGGGAGGCAGTGAATTTGTGCCGGAAGACTTACTAAGGTGAATGCATTGTGCAGGGTGGTGGGGAGGGGGTGAAGTGGTGAGCACATAGAAAGGGAGTAGAGAAAACTAGCCATGCAAATTGCCACTTCATATAGTGAGCAGAGAAAAATAGCTATGCAAATTGCCACTTCATATGGCATGCAGATGGCCACGACCAACCATCGAATGCGGTAACAAAGCTCCACCTTGCAGTTTTCATTAAATGCAATCTGACCAACCGATCAATTGCATCAATAGTGTAATTTAAATTTATTTATTTTTTAAATTAATTTTAATAACTAAATAATATTTCCTTTCATCGGACTAATCGGACTAATTAGTCACATAAATAATTTTTCTTTTCACAGGATTAATTAGTCGCATCAATATGTAGTGAACCAATTAAAAAATGTGGAGATAGATTTTTTGAAATTAAAAAAATGGATTGTTAATTTTGAAAAATAAGACTAATAAATTATATTTTGAAACAATGGAAAACTTTGGAATTAATAAGAATTCAACTAACAAAATGCACCAACTAATCCCTCAAAAGTGACTATGTACCTCGCCTCCCCGGAGGTAGGGACTAACAAGTTCTTATAAAGACAGACATGACAAATTACAGAAACATTATAACACAATACTATTAGATTATTGAATTACTTATATAATACATTTGTGGCTCATTATATAAAGCTCACTAATAGTTATCAAATCTAACTTATTCCAATTATAGGATGAGAGGTTGAGCAAATATCTCAACCATAAACACGAATCTAGGATCTCATAAATCCAACTCCCTAACAAACTCCTAATAATAAGATCACACAACTCACGTAGAGATTGACTCTACTTCTTAATACATCATATTAGATAAGTAGAAATTATATATTCCAACACTCTCCCTTAATGACTACTTATCTAAATATCTTTATCACTGTAATGGCTTCAATTTTTCACTTGAGCTTGATTTTACTGTGGGCTTCATCCTTGAACTTTCTTTGTTTCCTCTTGCATCTTGTACCTGCATATAATTATTGATGTCCATATAAAACACAATCCATCTACCGGAATACATGGGTCATCTGCCGCTGCAACCGCTAGTTCTCTAGGAATTGTTTTCAACTACATGGTTCATCAATGTTAAATTCTCCCTTAAACGTAACTTGGTCCCTCACACTCTGAGACTCACAACTTGGTCTCACACTTTGAGATTCTTCCATCTCACATCCCCACCTTGAATCGAAGATCCAAAGTCTCTGATTCAACATCAAGCTAGCATACGAGTACACCTGCCACCCTCGTACCTACCCTAGTGGTTAATTCCACAACTTGATACAACAACCTCTCTGCCTATGAGAGAGTATCACATCCTGTGATCACACGTGCTTCTGCGCTACAACACGTATGCATGTTTATACCTTACTAATAGGGCTTACAACAAACCTAAGGAATTTAGCTTGCCAATGGCTAAGCATTACAATTTGGACCATAACTTGGGGTGTTGGGTACAACCGATCATGCACCCCTTACAACAATTCACTCAGGTACATAAAATATCAACAATACTCTCACCAATCATATGCCCAATATTACAAGCCCATTACATATGTCCATTTACATCTCATCATCATTCTTGACCAAGACACACAACCACTTCACACAACTTGAATAACTATCATCACACCTTCAAACAATAAATATAAGCACAACTCAATCTTACTTTCTTACTTTTGTGACTTAATTTGGAGGATGTGTGAGTCCGACGGAATGAGCACGTACACCTCACTTCATTTCGTTATAACACCTCCATGTAGTGGGCCAAGCACTTAGACTTTCAATTCTGACCTTCTAACATGCACTGACATCAACAAACTTTCGCTTCAAATCAATTTTTATTTGAGCAACAATCCCCTAACATCGATGAAGAATATTGTAATTTCCAACTTATCATGGAAGTTGCTCCACGCAGATCATCCTTTCACTGTGCCGCTATCTCTTCTTTCCAACTTATCATGGAAGTTGCTCCACGCAAATCATCCATTCACTGTGCCACTATCTCTTCTTGGCGGTTCTTCCCTACAAGCAACAACACGATGGCACACTTCCTCTAACAGAAATTCAATGATATTTTCTTCATATTCCTCACAACTCAATTCTTTTCTTCACGAGGCTTAGCTGCTCTTCTCGGCGGCTTCTCTTCACACATAATGTGGGCACTCCTCTACTCCACACGCCAAACTTATTCCACGCAGGTTGCTCCATGCTCGACCACGGCTACTTCCTCAAACCATTTGCATGCCACACTAACACCAGTCACACTGCAATCGCACACAGATTTTATGAGTGGTGGTTTTTCTACACATCTCAGCGCAGTAGCACACGACCCTCTCTAAATAACCTGGCTCACTCAACGACTGGCAATCACGCCCTCTTTGGATAGAAATCACGCTACACACTACGGTTTAACACAACGAACAAATTAATGTAAACTATAATTCCTCTACTCTTCACATGATCCTGGGCACTCCTGTGAGGGAGTCACGCCCAGCCCTAAGGCCATGATACCAATTAAAAAATGAGAGAGACATTATAACACAACACTATTAGATTACTTGATTCCTTATACAATACACTTGTGGCTCATTATATAGAGCTCACTGATAGTTATCAAATCTAACGTATTCCAATTATAGGATGAAAGGTTGAGCAAATATTTCAACCATAAACACGAATCTAGGATCTCATAAATCCAACTCCCTAACAAACTCCTAATAATAAGATCACACAACTCACGTAGAGATTGACTCTACTTCTTAATACATCATATTAGATAAGTAGGAATTATATATTCCATCAGTTACTAATTGTGACAAGTTATGTAGTTGTTTGGTTTTTTACAATATCCAAGTTATGTAGTTGTTTGGTTTTTTACAATATCCAAGTTATGTAGTTGTTTGGTTTTTTACATTATCAAGTTGGTGGTGGTTATTATAGGAATGCATGTGGTAGAAAACAAACAAAACAAATATAAAAGCGATGATAATTCGAATAGAAACATAGACATGGAATGGATGATTTATTTATTATCATTCCAAAAATTTGAGATTAAGGTCTCCACCAATATGGATTTGATTAATATGGATTTGATTAATTGATGGTTTTTTTAACACTATTTTAATTAGATCAAGACCATGAATATGGCATTTATTAATTGATGTCACTGGGTACTAATAATGTACCCATAAATTATGTTCATGTGTAACTCATTGTAGATATCATTTTTGGTATTATAATGACCTCGACTATATATGGAACCTTCATTCCTTTGAGAATAAGGTGAAAACCATGTACACTACCATTGTTCATGTTAGCTTAGTGTAAATGAGAACCTTGCTTCCTTATTGTAAGGTGAAACCCAAGTAGATTATGAGTGCTTATATTAGTTTAGTGTAAATGTAGATTCTTAAGTCACAACAATGTTTGAATGATTTACGGTTGAGTGGACCTAACTATTAAAAATATGGGTGGGTTTTCTCTTCGAAGATTACATATTCAATTTTGAATGGGTATCTAGTATGTACATGTAAGAAAGATATTGCTTGTGGATATTAGTGTGGTATTGGTTTTCTCTTTTCCGCATGTCTGTAGAGTTTTGAGAGATATAAATCATAGATAGAAATGATTTTATCTCTCAAAACTCTATGGACAATGTGAGAAAAAGAGAAAGAAAAGGATTGTTACCCCTATATCCACTCAGACCAAGACATCATTTTTATTGGAAGAAAATAATAATAATAATAATTTATGTGCTAGGGAGTGGGATGAATTATATTTCCAGAGACAAGTTCCCCAATGCCCAAAATTTTAATCAATTGGGTGTAGCTCGAGTGACTAAGAAGAAAGTAGTTATCCTCCCCAGACGAGGTTCAAATCTCACTTTGTGGCATTCTTTCTCTCTCTGTGAGTTAATTGTCAATTGTTGATCTAGCCTTAAGCATTAAAAAATCTAATTTACCTTAGGTATCATCCTTGAAATGAGAAAAAGTATTTGATAAACTTCCCTAAAAAAATGCATTACACAAAACAAAACAAAAACTAGAAGTAAAACAAAACAATATTTGAATGATAAATTTTACAATGACTAACAACTATAATCCATCATTTAAAAAAAATTGTTATCAATTATTATCCTATACTACATATATAGTACATGTTTTATTGTTTGCAACAAGCTTCCATACTAATTATGTAGTAGTAATTGTGAACGCCAAGTGTAATTTTAGCACTCCTAACATTAGTTTTGTTATCAAATATGAAAATATGTGTGCGGCTTGTAATTCCTCAGTGGTATCTCCCTAATAAATATGTGATCATGTATAAAAGATTTGTTATGCTTTATTTTATTAGATTAAATGAAAGCTCATTTGTGAAGGTTTTAATATTTATAATAACTTAATATTTATATATATTATAGAAGATAGGTTTGTTAACAATATAGTTAAGAAAATGAATAATTAATAAGATTAAGAAAGAAAAAAGAAAAAGGCGGGTGGAAAAGACATGAAGCCAATTCAGTTAATATGTACATTAATAATGTATATATATTACACATTGCACAACGGTCATCTAACAGTATGACCATTAGAGTAAGATAAATAATTGAGATTAGAGTTTTCAACATCCCCCTTAACCATAAGTTCGTTCTTTCCTTGACAATTAGTAATGTGTCAAGTGAATATTCAGAGGGCTTAAGATGCTCTTTGAACCTTGAAAAAAAATAGCAGAAGATGAAGGCTTCTACTAAAATGGTAGTTTAAGGATGACCATAAACTCTGAATAGAGAGTTGATAACTCAAGGAAAAGACCCCAAAAATGCTCTCGAAATCAAAAGTTAAAAAAAGCAGAAAGTATTCTACTAAATGGCATGGTTTGAAGTTGACCATAAACTAACCAAGCAAAGGGTTGAAATATCAAAAGGAACAACTCCAAAAAGAACAGCGACAAATGTCAATGATGCTCTCTAAAAATGTAACAAGAAGAACTTCATATCTTCTGCTTAATTGGTGGTTTCAAGTTGACCACACACTATCGAAGAGATGGTTTCAGGATTACCACAAACCAATAATATGATTATATGTTCAGGAACGAGGCTGCATATTTGATCATTTGTTCACAGGCTCTAAAACAAACTTGGAACCTAACTGGAAACTTTATATTCCCCCCTGTCAGGGACAAGTTGTTCAAATTCCCTTGACCATAATATGTATGCTTTATACAATGCATACAAGGATGAAGATCGAAACATCGATATTTCATATGTAAACCTTTACCACAATGTTGGCATTTCAATATTATTCATCAACTTCATTGACTTCACTAATTTGGTTGTGAGAAGACTGAGAAAATTTCTTAACAAAAACAGGTTCAGAATGGTTTTTCTTTTGTTACATATCTTCTTGCTGGAGTTGTGACTCAAGATGTAAAAACTCAAATGCATCTTTTGAATTCTGTAAACAATTTTTAATGCAAGAGAGAGTTGTCTTGTCAACTGTGATTGTCATAATCAATCAAATAACAACACATTCTTTCCCTTTTCACAATGTCGATCAACTTCGACCATCAATCGCATGCAAACCCTTCTATGGTCATTGATATCATTGAAACCCCGAGCACCCACTATTGTCCACTACATGATGTGGTTGGAGGAGGTCATAACAAAATCGCATTGCTCTAGAGACATTACTTGGATGCTACAAATGAAGGATCACTCTTTTAATTTATTTCTTAAAACAGCAATTCGTTTCAGGTCACATTGCACATTGAAGCATGATGGTTCGTACTTGACGTCAAAAGGATTTCTTCTGGCTTTTGTTCATTCAACAAAAAAACACGATCAACAAAAACAACGATTCACTATCACACACGCTACAAAAATAATCTCATGATCGAGTTATATCCTTCATGCTAGCAAGTCGAATGCTTCAATTAGCTCCTCTTTCATGGAAGAACAGATCATAGGGTTGTGAGGCTTCTGCAAGCATTTGGAGGCCGCACCAATGTCAAATCGAGTCACTTCTTTCAAATTTTTGTTCGTCGGGTCGATGGTCGCCTCTTTAAAATTACAATTCCTTTTTTGTTTAATAAGAAAAACTCTTATAATAAATGTTTCCATGGACTCAAATATATGTAGAGAGATTCTTTATATGGGCCAAGTAGCATTGAGGGTTCGAAAACCAAATCGATGTTTATACATGCAACCATTTTCTTTGATTATAATAAAAACTAGTGACTACCAAGCCCATAAGATTATCTTCATGCTTTTATATTACTATTAAGAATATATTTAAGAAAGTAAATAATCAGGTAAAGAAGATGGGTTGAAAAGGTACAAAGCCAATTCAATTAATATGTACATCAATGATGTATATATAGTATACATTGCACAATTGTCCTTTAAAAATACCGTTAGAGTAAGATAACTAACTGAGATTAAAGTTTTCAACAATAAACGAAAATATATATATATATATATATATATATATATATATATAACCCTTATATTATTAATAAATAAAAACACTTTTATTAAATTAAATTAAAGCTTATTTGCTAAGACCTTAATATTCATATATATTATAAAAGATATTTTATAAAGAAAAGATGTAATAAAAGGGAAAAAAGAGAGCTTATGTAATTTTAATAAAATAAAAACACTTACATTACATTAAATGAAAGCTAGTTTGCTAAGGCCTTAATATTTATAATACTTTAATATTCATATAGAAGATATTTTATTAATAAAATAAAAACACTTCTATTACATTAAATGAAAGCTCGTTTATTAAGACCTTAATATTTATAATACTTTAGTATTCAAATAGAAGATATTTTATAATACAAAGATGTAATAAATGGAAAATAATATATATATTATGATGCAAAGATGTAATAAATGGAAAAAAAAAAAACCTTTAATCTATTAATAAAACAAAAACCTTTTTCTTATTTACTATTAATAAAATAAAAACACTTAATGAAAGCTCGTTTCCTAAGGCCTTAATATTTATAATACCTTAATATTTATTCATATAGAAGATATTTTATGATGTAAGGATGTAATAAATTGAAAATAATAAAATAAAACAAAAACTTTTTTTTCCTAAAAGAAGAAAGAAGAGAGGGAGGGGACTATGTATATGATAAGTTTATTTATAAAGAAAGGAAATGATTCAATTTCCTATTCATTAATTTTTTGGGGGTACGTTGTCATTTCATTGCACTCCCATTAGGGTTGTTGGAGTTCTCATTTTTATTCAATTTCCCATTCATTAATTTTTTGGGGTACATTGCACTTTCATTAGGGTTATTGGAACTCTCATTCTTATTACAAAATTGTAAAGAGAGTTTTCTAACAATTTAGCCATAATTTTGGAGGTTGTCACATCTTACCTTCTTTGATAGAGAATGAATTAGCCATCATTTTGGAGGTTGTCACGTCCTACCTTCTTTTATAGAGAATGAATGCCATCATTTTGGAGGTTGTCACATCCTACCTTCTTTTATAGAGAATGAATTAGCCATAATTTTGGAGGTTGTTACATCCTACTTTCTTTTATAGAGGATGGAAAGTGAAGAATAAAAGTAAGGAAATTTACTCGACATAGTATGCATATGCATTGTCTCAATCTTTATTGTAATAGAAACTAGTAGGGAGCACCTTAGTTGTCCCTATGGCATATTATGTTATCCCCTTTACCCATGGGGTATAAACTTGAAAAAAAAATTAATACCAAGTGAAGCTCTCAACAATTTATTATGTTTTTTTATTTATTTTAAATGCATAATTAAATATGAATATAATTGATTTACTGAATGAGAAAGGATTTGTAATAAAGGAAAAAAAAGAGCAACATAGATTAAACAAGGTTTGAGGAAAAATAAAAGAATGGTAAGTGGAGAATGACCAAGCCAAACATAGTTGCAAGTATACTAACACTCACACTGGATGAACCAGTGGTGAAAATGAAGGTAGTGTATCATTTAGAAACTTTGTTACTAATTGAGATTTGAGATAACCTTTTCAAAGCATTATCGTGACAAAACCTTGGGTACTTTGTCATATGTTACCATATTGGTTGTGTTAACACATATCCTCGTTCTTCCGCCTCAGCTCCTGCATGTTGATGCCCAAGTATTCTCAGTCGTCATTTTGTCACCACAACCTCCCACCTGGTCGTCGTCCAGTCAGCTTTCATGTAGTTTGCGTCAGATCCTCATCAGCATCCAACGCAGATCTAGATGGCCAAGAGCAAGGTAAGGTTGTCACATTTCCAGGAGACGAGTTGACTCAGGCCTATCCGGACCCTGAGAAAGACAGTTAATGAAGTTGGGGAGCGGTGGTTGAACATTGTTTCCCCCATAAATGGAAAGCTCAAAAGGACTATCAGCAAGTCGGCTCGTCTACAGGTCCCTCTCGAAACCCGAAAATCAACAGGAGACGTCTAATTCAGAGGGACGTGTGGCACTAGATCCAAGGATTCGCGGTTTCATAAATCGGAGGTTTTAACATGGAGTCATTTTGATCTTTTGTAATGGTCGATGGTTGAGCTAAGCTCCTGCATTGTAAAGCTTTGATGAAATCTCAGGTTATCTATTATGTAATAGGATTTGAGATTTCTTGTTTAATATAAGTCAACTTCTTTCCATCTCTCTGTAAAATATGTGTTAGAACACTCGGGCATGGAGAATCCATTCGAGGGTCGTATGTTGTTGTTATGAAGGTTTGATTTCAGCAGTATTGTGACCAGTTTTAATCAGTTGTTTTGTTATATTTTTCCCTCACACTGAAAATCTTTGGCATGGATGATCCAGTTGAGTTGTTGTAGTTGCATCGTGATGTATGTTTGATCATTTTGTTGTTATGACTGTGTTTCTTAAATATACTTCAGTGTCTGAAACTTTAAATCCAAGAGGATCTTGTGTTTGATTTTTTCCTCCTTAGGTTGTTGGAAGACCTGATGTCCATAGCAGACCTCTACATTCTCCTCACCAAGTATTCCTTCTATTCACCTTTAATCCAAATTACTCACTGAAGTTGATCAAGACCTCACTTGCATGTGCATACCAGTCCAGTTTTTTGAGTTAAAGCGATATCATCTTGAGTCTCCTTCCCATTTGAACTCTTTAAAATTATTTGTGACATACAAACTGATGGGTATTGGGCTTACTCTCTCTGCAATCGGGGAGTGACTTATAGTGCTAACATTTCTGGCGTCGTTGTCGGGGACGAAAGTGAATATATCTTCCTTGGGAGAATGACAAAGATCTTCTGATTCTGAAGGTGCATCAGATATCAGAACCATTAAAGATTGTAGCTTGCACCTGGCGACTCCACCATCAAAGACTCCATTGGGGAGGGTCATGTTGACAAAAAAATGAACATATCGAAGGGAAAGACCAGGTATCAATCTATGATTTTTCTTCATGAAGTCATGTTCTTCTTTATCAGCTCATTTCTCTCTTTCCCTTCACATATAAAGAGGATTATCCTATGCTTT
Organism: Picea engelmannii; assembly: GCA_009831015.1. Classification (NCBI taxonomy): domain Eukaryota; kingdom Viridiplantae; phylum Streptophyta; class Pinopsida; order Pinales; family Pinaceae; genus Picea; species Picea engelmannii. The sequence goes on along the minus strand of ML798440.1, from coordinate 72,027 downwards.
GTATATTCAGATGACAATAAGCCTTCCTTCATTCATCCATCCTTGGAAGAAGAAGACATGCCCTCTTCTTGTGTTGTAGATGTCGATCTTGTGTCTTCACCTCAGCCTATTCATAAAAGTGAGATTTGTATTGCATCTCCTCTCGAAATTGATCACCCTTGTAGCCTTGAGGAGGTCGAAAATAATTCACGGTCTTCTCAAATCTCGTTACCCTCTTTTATTCCTACTGAGCCTTTCCATCAACTTGTTAATCCTCATGATCAGCCCACTGCTTTTCAAATTAAAATAAAAAATAAGTTGTTTAAACCTCTGAGGCTTCCATATCGCCTTAACCCTTATCCTCTTGATTCCTTTGAGTATCTTCCTCGATTTTCTGGGGAGGATCATGTTACAGCTAAGAGGCACTTGGGGGCCTTTGAGAACTTTATTGATCAGCTTGAGATCGTTCATGATGATGTTACCATGAGTTTGTTCTCGCATTCCTTGTCTGGAGATGTTTTTGTGTGGTTTAGATGTCTGGAGGTCGGTTCTATTGGTTCCTAGACCGAGCTATGCCATGCTTTTTTAAAGTGTTGGGGTGAGAACAAATCCCTTGATCAATATTGGTTTGAGTTTAATGCCTTGAGGAGAGGGGAAGAGGAATCCTTGGTTGTCTTCAACAGGAGGTTTTACAACATTTATCATAGTATGCTTGTGGAGATCAAACCCAGAGAGACTGTTGCCATGGTGTATTATGTCATGGCTCAGCATCTAGAGCTTGTCCTTCTCCTGAGAGAAAGGAAATATTCATCGTTAAGACATATGTTTGAAGATGTTGTAGAGGTCGAAGAGAATATCAGGGCTAGCAAGTGGGTTCATAGGCAGTCATATCTCGAAAATTTTCATGTACATGAGCAAGAATATTACCAATCTGTTTCAGATTCTGAGCAAGAAGATAGTGAATACGAATCAGATATGGAACAACAAAAAGGAAGTAGGTATGATTCACAGTTGGAATCAGGTTCTTCAACATTTGCAGATTTTTCTATGGGCAGGAATGCGTATCAATCTTATGATCAGTTTCCAGAACATTTTGAGCATGTAGAAGTGGTTGATTGCATAGATAATTGTATGTTCTTGGCTAATAATAGTTATTATGTTCTAAATCCTCTTGCACCTTTATCTTGTGACCATTCCTATGAAGAAGAGACGACAATTGTTGATGATCAAGAGTTGGTTTCAAAAGAACAAGGAGGGAATTTATTTGCAAACAGAGAGAGTTTTACAGAGGAGCATCTTGGTCTTCTAAAGAATCCAGGATTATGTCGCATTATTCATGATCTTGTGGTCATATACATGGAGTCATACATTTCAGATTTTCTAAAATTTTCAAATTGCATTACTTCACCAATACTCACAGGCGAGTATGGTGTTATGAAAGGTTTCCAAGACCACACTATAGAGCCTTTTTCTTTATTAATTAAGGAAAAGCATCGAGTGGAAATTAGTTATCCTAGACTCGCAGAAAACACAAAGAAGCATGTAAAGGAGGATCTTAGTGGGCAGTTTATCTCATATCTGGAACCTATAATTGAGCAGGTATCACCTGGTATTAGCCATCTTGCATCAGTTCTCCACACACCTGTGCAATCTGAGAACATCACACGACGGGTGAGCCGTAATAAAGGATAGGAGTTAATTTCTTACCAATTGAGTTCCCCTGATTATAAATTTTATGACCCTGTGGGATTATATATGGAGCTATGTTTTCCAAAAACATTGGATCCTACAGATTTATTCACCTTATCATCATTTGGGGGTATAGTCAATGTTCCAAGCCATGTCCTCATTTTGCTGACATACTTCCTTATCCTTTTGTGGATTATCTGCAATAAAGAAAAGGATCATATTACCAAACAGTCTGGGTGGCTATGGTGGAAGTTTGCTTTCACCTATGCTTTGTAAAAATCAGTTAGCTTAGGTTTTTGTACATAAATAATCTCTATCAGGAGTAGGTATTTTTCTTTATGTCTGTAAGCAGAATAGTGTGTGGGTCGGCCTAGATTCCACAGCAGTATGTTTTTGAGCATGACTCCATAGCCCAATACTAAGGCATTAAAACTGCAAAAAGAGTTCTTAGAGCCTCACAGGGAGGACTCTATCCCCCATGGAGACTAATGTTAACACATATACTCGTTCTTCCACCTCAACTCCTGGATGTTGACACCCATGTATTCTCAGTCGTCATTTTTTCACCACAGCCTCCCGACTGGTCGTCGTCTAGTCAGCTTTCATGATGTTTGTGTCAGATCCTCGTCAGCATCCAACGCAGATCCAGATGGCCAAGAGCAGGGTAAGGCTGTCACGTTTCCATGTGCCAAGTTGACTCGGGCCTATCCAGACCCTGAGAAAGACAGTTAATGAAGTTGCAGAGCAGTGGTTGAACATCGTTTCCCCCATAAATGGAAAGATCAAAAGGACTGTCAGCAAGTCAGCTCGTCTACAGGTCCCTCTTGAAACCCAAAAATCAATAGGAGTCATCTGATTCAGAGGGATGCGTGGCACTAGATCCAAGGATTCGCGTTTTCGCAAATCGGAGGTTTTAGCATGGAGTCATTTTGATATTTTGTAATGGTCAATGGTTGAGCTAAGCTCCTGCATTGTAAAGCTTTGATGAAAGCTTTGGTTATCTGTTATGTAATAGGATTTGAGATTTCTTGTTTAATATAAGTCAGCTTCTTTCCATCTCTCTGTAAAAGTTGTGTTAGAACACTCGGGCATGGAGAATCCAGTCGAGGGTCATATTTTGTTGTTATGAAGGTTTGATTTCAGCAGTATTGTGACCAGTTTTAATCAGTTCATTTTGTTATCTTTTTCCCTCTCACAATGAAGAGCCTGGGCATGGATGATCCAACCGAGTTGTTGTAGTTTCATCGTGATGTATGTTTGATCATTGTGTTTTTATGACTGTGTTGCTTAAATATACTTGAGTGTCTGAAACTTTGAATTGAAGAGGATCTTGTGTTTGATTTTTTCCTCCTTAGGTTGTTGGAAGACCTGATGTCCATAGCAAACCTCTACATTCTCCTCACCAAGTCTTCCTTCTATTCACCTTTAATCCAACTTACTGATTGAAGTTGATCAAGAACTCACTTGTCTGTGCATACCAGTCCAGTTTTCTGAGTTAAAGCGATATCATCTTGAGTCTCCTTCCCATTTGACCTCTTTAAAATTATTTGTGACATACAAATTTATGGGTATTGGGCTTACTCTCTCTGCAATCGGAGAGTGACTTCTGGTGCTAACAGGTTGGATTAGGATAATGGATTTAAGATGAAGATGAGAAGAAACACGCATAATGGAAGAAAGTAGGGTAAAGGATGGATAGGATCAATTAGTTGACTACTATTAAGATCCTTAAGAAGGGGAGACAATTTTTGTCTCATTTGGAGGTCAACAACCTAGTCATAAGGAGACAAAGTCTTGTACCACTATTAATTCAAATCTTTGGGAGAAGACTTTAGGAGAAATGAAAAATGTGGATAACAAATCACGCAAAAGGGGAGGCAGAGGGTCTGTTGGTACTATTGATGGTGATGGTGCAAGGTACAAGGCACATAGTGCTAGATATTCCATCGAAATCAAAAGAGGTAATTTCAAGGAGGTAAATAGAAAAGAGATTGTTAATGAACATCTTGTCACCTCATCAAATAGTCTAGAAGGTGCATCTACGAAACTTAGTCTAGATAGAATAGAGTCGAGGGTGAATCCACAAAATGAAGAGGTCCTAGAAAAACTCATAAATCCAAAGGTAGCTTTAAGTGGTTCAAGGTTTATAGGGTGCAATAGGAATAAATGAGGACCAAACAATAATATGGTAACGTCAAGTGAAAGGCAATGGAAAAAGATAAGGAGGTGTGTGAAGCTCGTGAGAATGGTGGTGAGGTAAGACATAAGGTTGGACCAAGTATTGGAGTACAATGAAAAGGATATGATAAGAAAATTTATGGGAGAAATTTCATGCCCCACATTATTATTAGTATTATTATTATAGTAAATAATAATAATAATAATAAGGAAGAATAATCATTATCCTAAAAGGGGATCATCCCGATAATATTATTAAATTATAATAATAATAAATATCTGAGGGGGATCATCTTCAACTTATTATTAAGTAAATAATAAAATAAAGTATAATAAATACTTAAAAATGAATAATCCGGGTAATGGTAAAATAAGTCATGACAATCTATGAAAACCCTAAAAATATAATAAATAATTAAAGTGGACCCTAGTGATGGAGTTTTTGGATTCTATAAAAGGAGGGAGGTAAGGAAAGAGAAAAGGGGTATCTCTAAGGAATCCCTAGAAAAGTAGTAGATTGAGGGCTTGGGGGTGACATGCTACTGAAGATTTAAGTAGCAGGTCTACAGTTGGGTGGAAAGTCGCCCCCCACTCTTTGTTGCATCAATGAATTGCAGGTACGTGGTTTCCATGTAAGTTAATCACCCATTATTCCTAGAAAGCTATGAAATGTTGAATCAAACACCTCTCTTTTATCAAATCTAATGGTTAATTGTGGTGTTTACCTATTTATGGTTAATTGTGGTGTTTACCTATTTATTAGATTTATCTATCTAACATATGGACATCTAGGAGCAAAGGTTTTCAACCCTCAAGGCCTATGGACCTTCCAAATTAAGTTAGATGTAAATAAATGTAAATATATTCATTTGTTTTACGTCATTGCATCAGCTCGATCCAATTTTTGGATATGATTTGCGAAAAGAGTAGATCATTGTAGAGAACCAAGAATCCTCTTGAATCAAAAAGTTTCTATTTAAGTTTTTGTGTGATATATATATATGGCTAGATCTAGGGATTTGTTGTGTTGTAGAGAACTAAGAATCCTCTTAATCAAAGTTTCTATTTAAGTTTTTGTGATATATATATATAATCCTCATGAGTCAACGTTCCTATTTAAGTTTTATATATATATATATAAAGGCTAGATCTACGGATTTGTTATATATCATTCTAGTTGGAATTTGTTATATATCATTTTGGTTGTAGATCTTGCCATCCTCTTAAATCAACGTTCTTATTTGAGTTTGTGTGTGGTACCTATACTATATATAAGGCCAGATCTAGGGATTTGTTGTAGATTTGTTATATATCAGTCCGGTTGATAGATCTTGCAATCCTCTTAAATAGACGTTCTTATTTGAGTTTTTGTGTGCTACCTATACTATATATAGGTAAGGTAGATCTAAGAATTTGTTGTATATCATTTCTGGTTGCGTAACAAAATTAGGAGAGGGGGGAATCGAGGAATCATCCAGGCGCAGGGCATGGAAGGTAACAAAATCAGACAACTCCCTTCGTACAGAAACATGTTAATTCTCAATCACATGGCAAGCCCATTTCATGTTTTGCGGAATGCAATCATAGCAACAACCATAGTGCAAAGTAGATTGTCCTCTTTCAGATCTGGCATTGAATTCATGGAAGAGTACACGTATAACAGGAGCCCGTCTAAGGTACCGTCCTGTACTCGCCCACTGTTTATTTAAGGTGGTTTCTATCACTTTCCCTTAGTCATTATGATTGTTGTGTACAGGATGTCCTAGCCTGGATATCAATAGATTGAGATAATATCAACAAAAGAGAGATTTACAGTCCCTTAAATAGGCATTTGAAAAAAAATACAAATAAAACAATTAAGTATGATACAAATAGTTCACTATGACTATGAACATTAAGAAAATTATAGAGCTCCTCAAGCATATCAAAGTCGTTTAGGAATCATGTGACTACCTTTAAGTTCAATTATAAGATTTCGCTTTCAGTTTAGACACATTAATTGAATAAAATGCTTAATTTGGAATAGCATAATATAAGAGAAGAAGAGTAAGATCTAGGGGATTGGATTCTAACAGTACTAGGCCTACTTATGGATGTGACCAACTAGTGTTAGCTTGACATTTGAACACAAGGTTGTTTCCAATATTATATCAATCACATTCCTTTCTCAAAATTTTCTCTCTGATTTAAGAGCAGAATGCTCTTACTCGCTCTCACACTTACAGACTTATGCAAACTTGCATACACACAGAATGACTCAAAAGCTCAAACAGAAGGGAGCTTTAGAAAGACTCGGACAACTTACAGACTGACTAACTTGAAACTCTAAAAATCTCCTCCTCGAAAATGAACTCCTCATATCCTTATATACAAATTTGTGGAGAAGAGAATCATTTCACCGATGAGACTCGACAAGACTTTGGACCCTACATGTCTTCCACTTAATCTACTTTTAGAGATTTGGCAGTAGAAATCGTGCAAGATTCTTCTGACCAAATCATAACTTTATTCTCCACTAAGAAAAGTAAATCATACTTTTAGATCTGGCGAGATAGTCATGCAAGATTCCCTGTCAGATGTCACACTCTATAAGACACATACGGAGGAATCTTGGAAATGCGGGTCAAACCACGCCAAAAGTTGGAGAAGTGCTCCAAGTGTCCAAGATACTTTTTATGATTTATTACATAGTGGAGGTTAGTTACATCAACCCACGGAAACTGATTAGCACCATTGTCGGCCAATAAGACTTGAAATACACTGTGGACGTTGGTTACATCAACTCACGGAAACTGACTGACACCATTGTCGGCCAGTAAGACTTGAAAGTAATTATGAATCATTATTATACTGGTTGGTCATGGAAATGCCAAAAGCGGTTTGGGTGCCAATGTTGAGTGTATATTTCACGGTACATTTATGGATCTTCATCTTGTTGTAGGACATACCGTGTCCTAATGACCCATGGATGCTTTTCTCTAATAAAAAGCATTTTATACTCATTTTCAGAAATTTGTTCTAAATTATACACAGTGTTTGGAAAATTTATGTGAGGGAATAAAAACATCCTAGCACTGTCAATGACATCCAGATGAATAGCGCTAGGATTCAAACCAAACTTTTTCCACCAATCTATAAGCCAGTCTGGTTCAAGGAAAGAGGAAAACTGATCAGAAAATTTAATCATACAATAATAATATTTGTATCTGTCAATCCATAAATAGACATGATCCCACATTGCTTTATACTAGAAATAATTTATCTGGAACAATCTTTGATGAGGATCTTGTTGTGGCTATGACTGTATATCTCTCATTCTATTAATTTGGAAAAAAATCCATGCTGGAGTTTGCTTCCATCTCTATGTTTGTTGACAAAACCAATTTCTGTTTGCGGATCTGATTCTGGTTAAATTTCCCATTTCAACCAACTTCTGTCGAGCTACAATAGTATATGCTTGGTGCATTTTCCCTATCACATGTTGTGGTGGAATGACATGAATGCTGGTATTTGTAGAGAAACCTGGGAATCCAAATTCCACTCCTTCAAACCATCTTAGCTGCCATTGTTGGGTACAGATGCCATTGTGGTACCCAATTTTGACAATATATATCCCATGCTTTATAATCATCCAAATGTTCTGTGACTGGAATATTTCTATAATCATCCCAAGTATTAATTATCACCATGATTTTCGAACAATATGCAATTTGGGCCTGTGATTCTGATATAAAATCCAAAGTCTTCTATTTTGGTGGATGGTCATTAATACTTGGTAGAGTGATAAAGTATCCAAGATCTTTGCCAGATGTTTCGGAAGAGCCATGTGGCTCTACAGCTGATAAAAAAGGAGTTCCTAGAATACAATCAAATGATAAATCTGACAATAGAAATTTCATTCCTAAAGCATACTCATCAAATAATAAGATTCCTTTAGGAATTTCAAAATCCATATTTGTAGAAACATTCCCCAATCCTATAGCAGAATAACTACTAGGAAACCAGTATTTGTGGGCAATTAAATCTTTATGAACTAAGTTCGTATATGATCCTGTATCGAATAGTGCATTCAAACAAAAGATTTCAGAATTTATTTCTAGTTTTATCTTTACTTGATATTTCTGAAATCTGATAGGCAAGATTTTCATTGCGCTTAACCCTTGGAGTTGAGCTGAAGTTTTAGAATTTTCTTTCATAGGTGCATCTTCCAGAGGAGGTGGTGTGGAATCTAACTGATTCTCGATATCCTTGATTTCTTGTCTTGCCCAAGAGTCTACTTTGTAGCTATCTTCAGACTCTTCTTCCAATTTTCTAAATCTTTCTTTCAAATCAGTAACTTATTTTCTTAAAAGGATCATTTCTTTGGCTAGATCAGTTACTGATGTATGTTGTAGCTTTTCTTCCTTATTGTATTTCATAAAAAAAATTGTATTATCAAAGGAAGCTTCTAAAAACAAAGGTTCTCTTTTTGAATATTCAGCATACCTTGACCTTTGTTCTATTTTGATTGATTTTAAAAATGTTTCAAGAAGAGAAGTCTTCATATCTCCTTCGGGTAGAGCTTTGATTTGTGAGAGAATCTGTGCTTCTTGGTCACCCACATTGTTGAACATGTAGATTTTTATCTTTTCTCTGGCATTGATTTCAGGCTCTGATTCAAACTCAGAGATATTAGAACTGTCTTCATAGGAACAAAAGTTAGGATTTTTGCATCTGCAATTTTGATTCATCAGAACTTCTTCTTCTGAGCTATATACAAACTCAGAGGCACTAGTGGATTCTGAACAACAACCTTGTTGCTACAGATGTACTTCTTCTCTTTTTGGAAAGGGGTTGTGCGGACATTGGTTTGTTTCATGATTGTTTGACCCACATCTGTTGCAATGTGTTCTCAGAGCTAGTTGTTTTCTAGCCTGAGCTTCTTTGGCTTTTTGTTCAGAATTTTTTCCTTTTGACATTCTTGATGCTTTATTTTCTGGGCAATTGTGTGCAATGTGTCCATTTTTTCCACAGATCCAACACTGGACTTGTTGCCTGGCCTGATGAGCGTGATTTTTTAATTTGATGTATTCAGGCTCATAATAGTGTGTTTTGGGCTTGTACCTGTATCTTTTCTTTTCTTTGAAATCTTTTTGTTTTTTTCTTTTCCTTTTTACAGGGTCTGAAATATATAGACCATACTTCTCGCATATAGATTTTCTGTCTGGTAGGTGAGATAACTTATTTACAGAGTTATGGACTTTTATATTTACACACAACCCTACCAGAGATTTAGTAATGAGAGAATACATTTCTCCCCATGTGTACATCTCATATGGAAGATTGAAAACTTCCTGCATTTTTAGATATTCTACAAATTTACTAGGTATGAAAGCCAAGTAAACTTGTTTCCATAAAAGGTTTTGACTATCTTGCACCTCAAAGATTCTCTGTGTCCAATCCTTATGAAATTCTTCATATTCTGACATCTTTCTACATTTCATCTTCATAAGGATTAGCTCATGTTTGTCTGCTAATTCTGATTCAGTTCCACACCAATGTTCAAGGATTGTTGTGGTAAGGGCTCCTATCATGTTGTTGTGTGGGGTCCCATCAATCTGATATACCACATCACCTTGTTCATCTCTTAGGATTTCTGCTTCCATTTTAGTAATCATTATTGGAGATGAAATAACTTCCCACCATTTGCTCAGTGTTACAGTAAAACATTGAATTATGGATTTGCATGCTTCAACTTCTGTTTTGCCTTTCATACACATGACTTTGTATGAAACATACATTATGTCAATCATTTGTCTGATCTGTCCGACTGACAAACTATCAATGTTCCATTCTAGGAACAATCTTCTGCAAATGTTTGGGTTTCAGGTAATCTACCTTTTCCCAAAAGTTCTGGTGTTGGAGGTCTATTTACATGATGAGGGAGATTCTCATAGGCAGGTTGTTGGATGGATACTAGTGAAATATTGTTTTTTGATGATTCTGGTGTATCCTTTTCTGGGGGGAAATGATGAGGAAATATTTTATCTATTTTGGTCTCAGATGGTTTATATACAGGAGACAAGATAGATATTGGATGATTTGGAAGGATATAAGGATCAAGAATGTGTTTGTCAGTGATATTATCCTTTTGTTTAATTTCTAGCAGTGATTTTCCCATATTGGAGAAGGCTTCTCCTAATCCTTCCATTAATTCTTCATGATTTCTTTTGGACTCTCTAGATTTTGAAGATATTTATGTTAGAGCAATGTCCATTTTCTCTTTGACATCTGTAACTTTGTATTATATTTCATTTACAGACTGGACTATAGTGTTTGTAGAGACTTGCAAGTCTCTGATTTGTCCACGTCTGGCATAATCATTTGTTACAAATGTATGTGTAGCCATGCCTCTCAAGGCAGTGTTTGTCCAATTTAATTGTTCTGCTAGTGATTGGACTCTTCTGCCAACACCCGTTAGTTGGGTGGCTTCATCAGAAAGCAGTAGAGGTACTGCTCTGATTTGTCTATTATTGTCTTCAAGGACAATGCCTTTGAATGGAGGAAAAGTCGAACTTGATTCAACTGTCTGTCCTTCCAGACTTTTCCACTTGTGTTTAGGAGGTGCTTCAGATCCTCCTTCCATCATTTGGACTTCATCCTTTTGTCTTAATTTCTTCCATTCATAGAAAGAAATCCATATTTCTTTGTCAGAGATATAATCTTTCCATTTTTCTGATAATTCATCTTTTTCTTTATCTGATGTGGCTATGTTGGAGTCCTTTGTTTCTGGATTTGTAAACAAATCCCAATTTAACATCTTTTTTATCCAGACTTCTTCTATGGATCCCTTGGGACACCCTTTCATTATCGAATGAAATTTGTGAATTTCATCTATTGAGGGTCTTTGCATAGTGTCAGGTAAAGGGTTTGAAAACCTACAATCAGGAATAACCTGATCACATTGCTCAATATAACCTAACCCATACTTAGGTGTTCCTGGAGACCTCATGCCTTTGTAAATGTCTTGTAGTATGGGATCTAGAGTCTCTATTGTTGGCATATATTGAATCATTAAGCAGTGTTGAGACTCTGAAGTTGAGATAGTACTATCAATAGTATTATTTACAGAACGAAAACAAATTGAAGAATCCATGTGTTATAGGAGAGATAACTATAACTGCACAGGAAAGCAGGGCATTTGTAAACTCAGAGGCTTCCTCCAACGGAGAATGAAGCTTGAAGATGAATCTGTCTCCTGCGTCTGTCTTTCTTTTGCTACTTGACCTTCTACTTCTTGCTACTCTCTACAGTACCAATCCAGTTATCCCGACGAACCCCAAGTTGAACCTTACATGCTCTTAAAGAAAACTCCTAGCGAATCTTCGAACAGCCCAACACCATAAACTGCCCTTAGTGGCCACCTGCCTAGCGGGACTTACACAAGTGCTCCAGGACCTAAGAGAACCTCGGCACATCTTTCCTCCAGAGATTTATCTTTCACTTGAGAGAACCTCGGCTACCATAATCTTTCAAGGCACACAGATTGCAATAGTAGGCAAATAGAAACGAGAGTATTTAATAGATGCACAATAGGAGACAACATTCAGATTTCATAAAAGCTTGCGGAAGTCTTTATATTAAAACAGAGAGTTGAAGCTCAAAATCCAGGGTATAAAATATGAGCAGAATGCTCTACTCACTCACACACTTACATACTTATGCAGACTTGCACACAGAATAACTCAAAAGCTCAGACAGAAGGGACCTTTAGAAAGACTCGGACAACTTACAAACTTACTAACTTGAAACTCTAAAAAACTCCTCCTCGAGAATGAGCTCCTCATATCCTTATATACAAATTTGTGGAGAAGAGAATCATTTCACCGATGAGACTCGACAAGACTTTGGACCCTACATGTCTTCCACTCAATGTACTTTTAGAGATTTGGCGATAGAAATCGTGCAAGATTCTTCCGACCAAATCATAACTTTATTCTCCACTAAGAAAAGTAAATCATACTTTTAGATCTGGCGGGGTAGTCATGCAAGATTCCCTGACAGATGTCACACTCTATAAGACACATACAGAGGAATCTTGGAAATGCGGGTCAAACCACGCCAAAAGTTGGAGAAGTGCTCCAAGTTTCCAAGATACTTTTTATGATTTATTACATAGTGGAGGTTAGTTACGTCAACCCATGGAAACCGATTGGCACCACTGTCGGCCAATAAGACTTGAAATAAACTATGGAGGTTGGTTACGTCAACACACGGAAATCGACTGACACCACTGTCGACCAGTAAGACTTGAAAGTAATTATGAATCATTATTCTACTGACTAGTCATGGAAATGCCGAAAGCGGTCTGGGTCCCAATGTTGAGTGTATATTTCATGGTACATTTCTGGATCTTCATCATGATCTTCATCTTGTTGTAGGACATACCGTGTCCTGATGACCCATGGATGCTTTTCTATGATAAAAAGCATTTTATACTCATTTTCAGAAATTTGTTCTAAATTATACACAGTGTTTGGAAAATTTCTGTGAGGGAATAAAAACATCCTAGAAATGTCAATGACATCCGGTGGAATATCACTGGGATTCAAACCAAACTTTTTCTACCAATCTATAAGCCAGTCTGGTTCAGGGAAAGAGGAAAACTGATCAGAAAATTTAATCATACAATAATAATATATGTATCTGTCAGTCCATAAACAGACATGATCCCACATTGTTTTATACTGGAAATAATTTATCTGAAACAATCTTTGATGAGGATCTTGTTGTGGCCATGACTGTATATCTCTCATCCTATTAATTTGGAAAAAATTCCATGCTGGAATTTGGTTCCATCTCTGTGTTTTTTGACAAAACCAATTTTTGTTTGCGGATCTGATTCTGGTTAAATCTCTCATTACAACCAACTTCTGTCGAGCTGCAATAGTATATGCTTGGTGCATTTGCCCTATCACATGTTGTGGTGGAATGACATGAATGCTGGTATTTGTAAAGAAACCTAGTAATCCAAATTCCACTCCTTCAGACCATCTTAGCTGCCATTGTGGTACCCAATTTTGACAATATATATCCCATGCTGTATAATCATTCAGATGTTCTATGACTGGAATATTTCTATAATCATCCCAAGTATTAATTATCACCATGCTTTTTGAACAATATGCAATTTGGGCCTGTGATTCTCATATAAAAGCCAAAGTCTTCTTTTTTGGTGGATGGCCATTAATACTTGGTAGAGTGATAAAGTATCCAGGATCTCTGCCATATGTTTGGGAAGATCCATGTGGCTCTACAGCTGGTAAAAAAGGAGTTCCTAGAATACAATCAACTGGTAAATCTGACAACATAAATTTCATTCCTAAAGCATACTCATCAAATAATAAGATTCCTTTAGGAATTTCAAAATCCATATTTGTAGAAACATTCCCCAATCCTATAGCAGAATAACTACTAGGAAACCAGTATTTGTGGGCAATTAAATCTTTATGAACTAAGTTCATATCTGATCCTGTATCCAATAGTGCATTCAAACAAAAGATTTCAGGATTTATTTATAGTTTTATCTTTACTTGATATTATTAAAATCTAATAGGCAAGATTTTCATTGCGCTTAACCCTTGGAGTTGAGATGAAGTTTTAGGCTTTTCTTTCATAGGTGCATCTTCCAGAGGAGGTGGTGTGGAATCTAACTGGTTCCGGATATCCCTGATTTCTTGTCTTGCCCAAGAGTCTACTTTGTAGCTATCTTCAGACTCTTCTTCCAATTTTCTAAATATTTCTTTCAAATCAGTAACTTCTTTTCTTAAAAGGATCATTTCTCTGTCTAGATCAGTTACTGATATGTTGTAGCTTTGCTTCCTTATTGTATTTGATAAAAGTTTTTGTATTTCTATCAAAGGAAGCTTCTAAAAACAATTGTTCTCTTTTTGAAGATTCAGCATACCTTGACCTTTGTTATGTTTTGATTGATTTTTAAAATGTTTCAAGAAGAGAATTCTTCATATCTCCTTCGGGTAGGGCTTTGATTTGTGAGAGCATCTGTGCTACTTGGTCACCCACATTGCTGAACATGCAGATTTTTATCTTTTCTTTGGCATTGATTCCAGGCTCTGATTCAAACTCAGAGATATTAGAACTGTCTTCACAGGAACAAAAGTTAGGATTTTTGCATCTGCAATTTTGATTCATCAAAACTTCTTCTTCTGAGCTATATTCAAACTCAGAGGCACTAGTGGATTCTGAACAACAACCTTGTTACAACAGATGTACTTCTTCTCTTTTTGGAAAGGGGTTGTGCGAGCATTGGTTTGTTTCATGATTGTTTGACCCACATCTGTTGCAATGTGTTCTCAGAGCTAGTTGTTTTCTAGCTTGAGCTTCTTTGGCTTTTTGTTCAGAATGTTTTCCTTTTGACATTCTTGATGATTTATTTTCTAGGCAATTGTGTGCAATGTGTCCATTTTTTCCACAGATCCAACACTGGACTTGTTGCCTGGCCTGATGAGTGTGAGTTTTTAATTTGATGTCTTCAAGCTCATAATAGTGTGTTTTGGGCTTGTACCTGTATCTTTTCTTTTCTTTGAAATCTTTTTGCTTTTTTCTTTTCCTTTTTACAGGGTCTGAAATATATAGACCATACTTCTCGCATATAGATTTTATGTCTGGTAGGTGAGATAACTTGTTTACAGAGTTATGGACTTTCATATTTACACACAACCCTACCAGAGCTTTAGTAATGAGAGAATAAATTTCTCCCCATGTGTACATCTCATATGGAAGCATGAAAACTTCCTGCATTTTTAGATATTCTACAAATTTACTAGGTATGGCAGCCAAGTAAACTTGTTTCCATAAAAGGTTTTGACTATCTTGGACCTCAAAGATTCTTTGTGTCCAATCCTTATGAAATTCTTCATATTCTAACATATTTCTACATTTCATGTTCATAAGGATTAGCTCATGTTTGTCTACTAATTCTATTTCAATTCCACACCAATGTTCAAGGATTATTATGGTAAGGGCTCCTATCATGTTGTTGTGTGGGGTCCCATCAATATGATATACCACATCACCTTGTTCATCTCTTAGGATTTATGCTTCCATTTTAGTAATCATTATTGGAGATGAAATAACTTCCCACCATTTGCTCAGTGTTCCAATAAAACATTGAATTATGGATTTGCAGGCTTCAACTTCTGTTTTTCCTTTCATACACATGACTTTGTATGAAACATACATTATGTCAATCATTTGTCTGATATGTCCGACTGACAAACTATCAATGTTCCATTCTGGGAACCAATCTTCTGCAAATGTTTGGGTTTCAAGTAATCTACCTTTTCCTAAAAGGTCTGATGCTGGAGGTCTATTTACATGATGAGGGAGATTCTCATAGGCAGGTTGTTGGATGGATACTACTGAAATATTTTCTTTTGATGATTCTAGTGTATCCTTTTCTGGGGGAAAATGATGAGGAAATATTTTATCTATTTTGGTCTCAGATGGTTTATATACAGGAGACAAGATAGATATTGGATGATTTGGAAGGATATAAGGATCAAGAATGGGTTTGTCAGTGATATTATTCTTTTGTTTAGTTTCTAGCAGTGATTTTCCCATATTGGAGAAGGATTCTCCTAATCCTTCCATTAATTCTTCGTGATTTCTTTTGGACTCTCTAGATTTTGAAGATATTTATGTTAGAGCAGTGTCCATTTTCTCTTTGACATCAGTAACTTTGTTCTGTATTTCATTTACAGACTGGACTATAGTGTTTGTAGAGACTTGCAAGTCTCTGATTTGTCCATGTTTGGCATAATCATTTGTTACAAATGTATGTGTAGCCATGCCTCTAAAGGTAGTGTTTGTCCAATTTAATTGTTTTTCTAGTGATTGGACTCTTCTGTCAACACCCGTTAGTTGGGTGGCTTCATCAAAAAGCAGTAGAGGTACTGCTCTGACTTGTCTGTTATTTTCTTCAAGGACAATGCCTTTGAGTGGAGGAAAAGTCGAACTTGATTCAATTGTCTATCCTTCCAGACTTTTCCACTTGTGTTTAGGAGGTGCTTCAGATCCTCCTTCCATCATTTGGACTTTAGCCTTTTGTCTTAATTTCTTCCATTCATAGAAAGAAATCCATATTTCTTTGTCAGAGATATAATCTTTCCATTTTTCTGATAATTCATCTTTTTATTTATCTGATGTGGCTATGTTGAAGTCCTTTGTTTCTGGATTTGTAAACAAATCCCAATTTAACATCTTTTTGATCCAGACTTATTCTATGGATCCCTTGGGACACCCTTTCATTATTGAATGAAATTTATGAATTTCATCTATTGAGGCTCTTTGCATAGTGTCAGGTAGAGGGTTTGAAAACCTACAATCAGGAATAACCTGATCACATTGCTCAATATAACCTAACCCATACTTAGGTGTTCCTGGAGGCCTCATGCCTTTGTAAATGTCTTGTAGTCTGAGATCTAGAGTCTCTATTGTTGGCATATAATGAATCATTAAGCAATGTTGAGACTCTGAAGTTGAGACGGTACTATCAACAGTATTATTTACAGAACGAAAACAAACTGAAGAATTTGTGTGTTATAGGAGAGATAACTATAACTGCACAGGAAAGCAGGGCTTTTAATCTTAGTCCTCTGCTCCGGGGAGAGAGAATGTCAGATAGGCTCCTGGCTGACTGCTCAGGAAGAAACTAGTTACTCTGTCAGAAAGTCACAAAAGTGGAAACCTTGTCTTTCAAAGGCCTGAGACTTCTGATACTACTTCAGAGAGTCGCAAGAGTGGAAACCTTGTCTTTCAAAGGCCCGAGACTCTTGATATGACTCTAGATTATTTCTTTATTAGTTTAAATAAAAACTTAATAGAGCAAGAGATGTGTTATCATACCTGGCGCGAAAATGGATTCATGGCTCTGATACCATTTGTAAACTCAGAGGCTTCCTCCGACGGAGAATGAAGCTTGAAGATGAATCTGTCTCGTGTGTCTTTCTTTCTTCTGCTACTTGACCTTCTACTTCTTTCTACTCTCTACAGTACCAATCCAGTTATCTTGGCGAACCCCAAGTTGAACCTTATATGCTTCTAAATAAAACTCCTAGCGAACCTTCGAACATCCCAACACCATAAACTGCCCTTAGTGGCCACCTGCCTAGTGGGACTTACACAAGTGCTCCAGGACCTAAGAGAACCTCAGCATAGCTTTCCTCCAGAGCTTTATCTTTCACTTGAGAGAACCTCGGCTACCATAATCTTTCAAGGCACACAGATTGCAATAGTAGGAAAATAGAAACGAGAGTATTTAACAGATGCACAATAGGAGACAACATTCAGATTTCATAAACGCTTGCAGAAGTCTTTTATATTAAACACAGAGAGTTGAAGATCTTAAAGCCAGGGTATACAATATGAGCAGGATGCTCAGAGCATAATGCTCTTACTCGCTCTCACACTTACATACTTATGCAAACTTGCATACACACAGAATGACTCAAAAGCTCAGACAGAAAGGAGCTTTAGAAAGACTCGGACAACTTACAGACTGACTAACTTGAAACTCTAAATAATTCCTCCTCAAGAATGAACTCCTCTTCTCCTTATATACAAATTTGTGGAGAAGAGAATCATTTCATCGATGAGACTCGATAAGAATTTGGACCCTAGATGTCTTCCACTCAATCTACTTTTAGAGATTTGGTGGTAGAAATCGTGCAAGATTCTTCCGACCAAATCATAACTTTATTCTCCACTAAGAAAAGTAAATCTTACTTTAGATCTGGCGGGGTAGTCGTGCAAGATTCCCTGACTAGTTGTTACATTTCAAAAGACACGAGAATTGAGAATCTTGGAAATGCGGGTCAAACCACGCCAAAAGTTGGAGAAGTGCTCCAGGTTTCCAAGATGCTCATTATTGAATATTACAAAGCGGATATTGGTCACATCAACCCACTAAACCCGATTGGCTCCACTGTCGGCCAATTAGACTTGAATTACACTGTGGAGGTTAGTAACGTCAACCCACGGAAACCGATTGACACTACTGTCGGCCAGTAAGACTTGAAAGTATTTATTATTCCACCGGTTGGTCATGGAAATGTCGAAAGAGGTCTGGATCCCAATGTTGAGTGTATATTTCACGGTACATTTTAGGATCTTCATCATGATCTTCATCTTGCTATAGGACATACCTTGTCCTTATGACCCATGGATGTTTTTCTCTGATAAAAAACATTTTATACCCATTTTCAAAGATTTGTTCTAAATTATATACAGTGTTTGGAAAATTTCTATGATGGAATAAAAACATCCTGGAAGTATCAATGAGATCTGGATGAATAGCACTGGGATTTAAACCAAACTTTTTCCACCAATCTTGAAGCCATTCTGGTTCAGGGAAAGAGGAGAACTGATCAGAAAATTTAATCATACGGTAATAGTATCGGTATATGTCAGTCCATAAACAAAGATGATCCCGAATTTCTTTATACTGGAAATAATTTATCTGAAACAATTGTTGATAAGGATCTTGTTGTGGCCATGACTGTATATCTCGCATTCTATTAATTTGGAAAAAGTTCCATGTTGGGGTTTGGTTCCATCTCTGTGTTTGTTGAAAAAAACAGTTTATGTTTGCAGATCTGATTATGGTTAAATCTCCCATTTCAACATGCTTCTGTCTAGCTGCAATATTATATGCTTGGTGCATTTTTCCTATCACATGTTGTGGGGGAATGACATGAATGCTGGTATTTGTAGAAAAACTTGGTAACACAAATTCTACCCCTTCAGACCATCTTAGCTGCCATTGTGGTACCCAATTTTGACAATATATATCCCATGTTGTATGATCATCCAGATATTCTATGACTGGAACATTTCTATAGTCATCCCAAGTGTTAATTATCACCATGTTTTTTGAACAATATGCAATTTGAGCCTGTGATTCTGAGATAAAAGCCAAAGTCTTCTTTTTTGGTGGATGGCCATTTATACTTGGTAGAGTGATAAAGTATCCAGGATCTCCTCTGGCGGTTTGGGAAGAGCCATGTGGTTCTACTGCTGATAAAAAAGGAGTTCCTAGGATACAATCAACTGGTAGGTCTGATAATAGAAATTTCATTCCTAAAGCATACTCATCAAATAATATGATTCCTTTAGGAATTTCAAAATCCATATTTGTGGAAACATTCCCCAAATAGAAGAATAACTAATAGGAAACCAATATTTGTGGGGAATTCAATCTTTATGAACTAAGTTCATATATGATCTTGTATCCAGTAGTGCATTCAAACAAAGATTTAAGAATTTATTTCTAGTTTTATCTTCACTTGATATTTCTGAAATCTGATGGGCAAGATTTCCATTGCGCTTAGCCCTTGGAGTTGGGTTGACGTTTTAGGCCTTTCCTCAATAGGTGCATCTTTCAGAGGAGGTGGTCTGGAATCTAACTGATTCCTGATATCCCTGATTTCTTGTCTTGCCCAAGAGTCTACTTTGTAGCTATCTTCAAACTCTTCTTCCAATTTTCTAAATTTTTCTTTCAAATCAGTAACTTCTTTTCTTAAAAGTATCATTTCTCTAGCTAGATCAATTACTGATGTATGTTGTAACTTTGATTCCTTATTGTATTTGATAAAAAAAAATTGTATTTCTATCAAAGGAAGCTTCTAAAAACAAAGGTTCTTTTTTTGAAGATTCAACATACCTTGACCTTTGTTCTGTTTTGATTGATTTCAAAAATGTTTCAAGAAGAGAATTCTTCATATCTTCTTCGGGTAGGGCTTTGATTTGTGCTAGCATCTGTGCTTCTTGGTCACCCACATTGTTGAACATGCAGATTTTTATCTTTTCTCTGGCATTGATTTCTGGCTCAGATTCAAACTCAGAGATATTAGAACTGTCTTCACAAGAACAGAAGTTAGGATTTTTACATCTGCAATTTTGATTCATCAAAACTTCTTCTTCTGAGCTATATTCAAACTCAGAGACACTTGTGGATTCTTAACAACATCCTTGTTGCAATAGATGTACTTATTCTCTTTTTGGAAAGGGGTTGTGCGGGCATTGGTTTGTCTCATGATTGTTTGACCCACATTTGTTGCAATGTATTCTCAGAGCTAATTGTTTGCTAGCCTAAGCTTATTTGGATTTTTGTTCAGAATGTTTTCCTTTTGACATCCTTGATGCTTTATTTTCCGGACAATTATGTGCAATATGTCCAGTTTTGCCACAGATCCAACACTGAAACTGTTGCCTGGCCTGATGAGCATGAGTTTTCAGTTTGATATCTTCAGGCTCATAATAGTGTGTCTTGGGTTTGTACTTGTATATTTTCTTTTCTTTGAAATCATTTTGCTTTTTTCTTTTCCTTTTTACAGGGTCTAAAATATATAGACCATACTTCTCGCATATAGATTTTTTATCTGGTAAGTGGGATAACTTATTTACAGAGTTATGAACTTTCATATTTACACACAACCCTACCAGAGCTTTAGTAATGAGAGAATAAATTTCTCCCCATGTGTACGTCTCATATGGAAGCTTAAAAACTTCCTGCATTTTCAGATACTCTACAAATTTACTCGGTATGGCAGCCAAGTAAACTTGTTTCCATAAAAGGTTTTGACTATCTTGCACCTCAAAGATTCCATGTGTCCAATCCTTATGAAATTCTTCATATTCTGACATCTTTCTACATTTCATGTTCATAAGGATTAGCTCATGTTTGTCTGCTAATTATGCTTCGGTTCCACACCAATGTTCAAGGATTGTTGTGGTAAGGGCTCCTATCATGTTATTGTGGGGGGTCCCATCAATGTGATATACCACATCACCTTGTTCATCTCTTAGGATTTATGCTTCCATATTAGCAATCATTATTGGGGATGAAATGACTTCCCACCATTTTCTCAGTGTTCCAGTAAAACATTGAATTATGGATTTGCATGCTTCAACTTCTGTTTTGCCTTTCATACACATGACTTTGTATGAAACATACATTCTATCAATCATTTGTCTGATCTGTCCAACTAATAGACTATCAATGTTCCATTATGGGAACCAATCTTCTGTAAATGTTTGGGTTTCAGGTAACCTTCCTTTTCCCAAGAGGTCTGGTGTTGGAGGTCTATATACATGGTGAGGGAGATTCTCATAAGAAGGTTGTTGAATGGATACAAGCGAAAGGTTTTCTTTTGAGGATTTTGGTGTATCCTTTTTAGGGGGAAAATGATGAGGAAATTTTTTATCCATTGTTGTCTCAGATGGTTTATATACAGGAGACAAGATGGATATTTGATGATTTGGAAGGATATAAGGATTAGGAATGGGTTTATCAAGGATGTTATCCTTATGTTTAATTTCTAGCAGTGATTTTCCCATATTGGAGAAGGCTTCTCCTAATCCTTCCATTAATTATTCATGATTTCTTTTGGACTCTCTAGATTTTGTAGATATTTCTATTAGAGCAGTGTCCATTTTCGCATCGGGTATGATAACAGATCTCTCGCTCTGTTAAGTTTTTGTTTAAAGTAATAAAGAAATAATCTAGAGCTGTATCAAGAGTCTCGGGCCTTAGAAAGACAAGGTTTCCACTCTTGCGACTCTCTAAAGCCGTATCAGAAGTCTCGAGCCTTTGAAAGACAAGGTTTCCACTTCTACGACTTCCTAACAAAGTAACTAGTTTCTGCCTGAGCAGTCGGCTAGGATCCTATCTGACATTCTCTCTCCCCGGAGCAGAGGACTAAGATTAAAATCCCTTCTTTCCTCTTCAGTTATAGTTATCTCTCCTATAACACATGGATTCTTCAGTTTGTTTTCGTTCTGTAAATAATATTGTTGATAGTACTGTCTCAACTTCAGAGTCTCAACACTGCTTAATGATTCATTATATGCCAACAATAGAGACTCTAGATCCCATACTACAAGACATTTACAAAGGCATGAGGCCTCCAGGAACACCTAAGTATGGGTTAGGTTATATTGAGCAATGTGATCAGGTTATTCCTGATTGTAGGTTTTCAAACCCTTTACCTGACACTATGCAAAGAGCCTCAATAGATGAAATTCATAAATTTCAATCAATAATGAAAGGGTGTCCCAAGGGATCCATAGAAGAATTCTGGATCAAAAATATGTTAAATTGGGATTTGTTTACAAATCCAGAAACAAAGGACTTCAACATAGCCACATCAGATAAAGAAAAAGTTGAATTATCATAAAAATGGAAAGATTATATCTCTGACAAAGAAATATGGATTTCTTTCTATGAATGGAAGAAATTAAGACAAAAGGTTGAAGTCCAAATGATGGAAGGAGGATCTGAAGCACCTCCTAAACACAAGTGGAAAAGTCTAGAAGGATAGACAGTTGAATCAAGTTCGACTTTTCCTCCATTCAAAGGTATTGTCCTTGAAGATAATAATAGACAAGTCAGAGCAGTACCTCTACTGCTTTCTGATGAAGCCACCCAACTAACGGGTGTTGACAGAAGAGTCCAATCACTAGCATAACAATTAAATTGGACAAACATTGCCTTGAGAGTCATGGATACACATACATTTGTAACAAATGATTATGCCAGACGTGGACAAATTAGAGACTTGTAAGTCTCTACAAACACTGTAGTCTAGTCTGTAAATGAAATACAGGACAAAGTTACTGATGTCAAAGAGAAAATGGACACTGCTCTAACAGAAATATCTTCAAAATCTAGAGAGTCCAAAAGAAATCATGAAGAATTAATGGAAGGATTAGGAGAAGCCTTCTCCAATATGGGAAAATCACTGCTAGAAATTAAACAAAAGGATAATATCACTTACAAACCCATTCTTGATCCTTATATCCTTACAAATCATCCAGTATCTATCTTATCTCCTGTATATAAACCATCTGAGACCAAAATAGATAAAATATTTCCTCATCATTTTCCCCCAGAAAAGGATACACCAGAATCATCAAAAGAAAATCTTTCACTAGTATCCATCCAGCAACCTGCCTATGAGAATCTCCCTCATCATGTAAATAGACCTCCAGCATCAGACCTTTTGGGAAAAGGTAGATTACCTGAAACCCAAACATTTGCAGAAGATTGGATCCCAAAATGGAACATTAATAGTTTGTCAGTCGGACAGATCAGACAAATGAGTGACAATGTATGTTTCATACAAAGTCATGTGTATGAAAGGAAAAACAGAAGTTGAAGCATGCAAATCCATAATTCAATGTTTTACTGGAACACTGAGCAAATGGTGGGAAGTTATTTCATCTCCAATAATGATTACTAAAATAGAAGCAGAAATCCTAAGAGATGAACAAGGTGATGTGGTATATCATATTGATGGGACCCCACACAACAACATGATAGGATCCCTTACCACAGCAATCCTTGAACATTGGTGTGGAACTGAATCAGAATTAGCAGAAAAACATGAACTAATCCTTATGAACATGAAATGTAGAAAGATGTCAGAATATGAAGAATTTCATAAGGATTGGACACAGAGAATCTTTGAGGTGCAAGATAGTCAAAACCTTTTATGGAAACAAGTTTACTTGGTCGTCATACCGAGTAAATTTGTAGAATATCTAAAAATGCAGGAAGTTTTCAAGCTTCCATATGAGATGTACACATGGGGAGAAATTTATTCTCTCATTACTAAAGCTCTGGTAGGGTTGTGTGTAAATATGAAAGTCCGTAACTCTGTAAATAAGTTATCTCACCTACCAGACAGAAAATCTATATGCAAGAAGTATGGTCTATATATTTCAGACCCTGTAAAAAGGAAAAGAAAAAAGCAAAAAGATTTCAAAGAAAAGAAAAGATACAAGTACAAGCCCAAAACACACTATTATGAGCCTGAAGACATCAAATTAAAAACTCACACTCATCAGGTTAGGCAGCAAGTCTAGTGTTGGATCTGTGGAAAAAATGGACACATTGCACACAATTACCTAGAAAATAAATCATCAAGAATGTCAAAAGGAAAACATTCTGAACAAAAAGCCAAAGAAGCTCAGGCTAGCAAACAACTAGCTCTGAGAACACATTGCAACGGATGTGGGTCAAACAATCATGAAACAAACCAATGCCCGCACAACCCCTTTCAAAAAAGAGAAGAAGTACATATGTTGCAACAAGGTTGTTGTTCAGAATCCACTAGTGCCTCTAAGTTTGAATATAGCTCAGAAGAAGAAGTTCTGATGAATCAAAATTGCAGATGCAAAAATCCTAACTTTTGTTCCTGTGAAGATAGTTCTAATATCTTTGAATCTGAATCAGAGCCTGAAATCAATGCCAGAGAAAAGATAAAAATCTGCATGTTCAGCAATGTGGGGGACCAAGAAACACAGATGCTCTCACAAATCAAAGCCCTACCTGAAGGAGATATGAAGAATTCTCTTCTTGGAACATTTTTAAAATCAATCAAAACATAACAAAGGTCAAGGTATGTTGAATCTTCAAAAAGAGAACCTTTGTTTTTAGAAGCTTCCTTTGATAGAAATACAAAAGCTTTTATCAAATACAATAAGGAAGCAAAGCTACAGCATACATCAGTAACTGATCTAGCCAAAGAAATGATCCTTTTAAGAAAAGAAGTTACTGATTTGAAAGAACGATTTAGAAAATTGGAAGAAGAGTCTGAATACAGCTACAAAGTAGACTCTTGGGAAAGACAAGAAATCATGGATATCAGGAATCAGTTAGATTCCACACCACCTCCTCTGGAAGATGCACCTATGAAAGAAAATCCTAAAACTTCAACTCAACTCCAAGGATTAAGCGCAATGAAAATCTTGCCTATCAGATTTCAAAAATATCAAGTAAAGATAAAACTAGAAATAAATTCTGATATCTTTTGTTTGAATACACTATTGGATACAGGATCAAATATGAACTTAGTTCATAAAGATTTAATTCCCCACAAATACTGGTTTCCTAGTAGTTATTCTGCTATAGGATTGGAAAATGTTTCTACAAATATGGATTTTGAAATCCCTAAAGGAATCTTATTATTTGATGAGTATGCTTTAGGAATGAAATTTCTATTGTTAGATTTACCATTTGATTGTATTCTAGGAACTCCTTTTTTATCAGTTGTAGAGCCACATGGCTCTTCCCAAACATCTGGCGGAGATCCTGGATACTTTATCACTCTACCAAGTATTAATGACCATCCACCAAAAAAGAAGACTTTGGCTTTTATATCAAAATCACAGGCCCAAATTACATATTGTTCAAAAATCATGGTGATAATTAATACTTGGGATGATTATAGAAATATTCCAATCACAGAACATCTGGATGATTATACAGCATGGGATATATATTGTCAAAATTGGGTACCACAATGGCAGCTAAGATGGTCTGAAGGAGTGGAATTTGGATTACCAGGTTTCTCTACAAATACCATCATTCATGTCATTCCACCACAGCATGTGATATGGAAAATGCACCAAGCATCTATTATTGCATCTTGACAGAAGTTGGTTGAAATGGGAGATTTAACCAGAATCAGATCCGCAAACATAAATTGGTTTTGTCAACAAACACAGAGATGGAACCAAACTCCAGCATGGAATTTTTTCCAAATCAATAGAATGAGAGATATACAGTCATGGCCACAACAAGATCCTCATCAAAGATTGCTTCATATAAATTATTTTCAGTATAAAGCAATGTGGGATCATGTCTGTTTATGGACTGACAGATACAGATATTATTATTGTATGATTAAATTTTCTGATTAATTTTCCTCTTTCCCTGAACCAGACTGGCTTATAGATTGGTGGGAAAAGTTTGGTTTGAATCACAGTGCTATTCATCTGGATGTCATTGACACTACTAGGATGTTTTTATTCCCTCGCAAAAAATTTCCAAACACTGTGTATAATTTAGAACAAATTTCTGAAAATGAGTATAAAATGCTTTTTATCAGAGAAAAGCATCCATGGGTCATCAGGACATGGTATGTCCTACAGCAAGATGAAGATCATGATGAAGATCCAGAAATGTACTGTGAAATATACACTCAACATTGGGACCCAGACCGCTTTCGGCATTTCCATGACCAGCCAGTAGAATAATGATTCATAATTACTTTCAAGTCTTACTGGCCGACAATGGTGTCAGTCGATTTCCGTGGGTTGACGTAACCAACCTCCACAGTGTATTTCAAGTCTTATTGGCCGATAATGGTTCCAATCGGTTTCCGTGGGTTGACGTAACTAACCTCTACTAGGTAATAAATCATAAAAAGTATCTTGGAAACTTGGAGCACTTCTCCAACTTTTGGCGTGGTTTGACCCGCATTTCCAAGATTCTTTTGTATGTGTCTTATAGAGTGTGACATATGACAGGGAATATTTCATGACTACCCCACCAAATCTAAAAGTATGATTTACTTTTCTTAGTGGAGAATAAAGTTATGATTTGGTCGGAGGAATCTTGCATGATTTCTACCGCCAAATCTCTAAAATTAGATTGAGTGGAAGACATGTAGGGTCCAAAGTCTTTTCGAGTCTCATCGGTGAAATGACTCTCTTCTCCACAAATTTGTATATAAGGAGATGAGGAGTTCATTCTCGAAGAGGAGTTTTTTAGAGTTTCAAGTTCCATTTGTAAACTCAGAGGCTTCCTCCGAAGGACAATGAAGCTTGAAGATTGATATGTCTCGTGCGTCTGTCTCCTTTTTCTACTTGACCTTATACGGCTTGATACTCTCTATAGAACCAATCCAGTTATCCTGGCAAACCCCAAGATGATCCTTATGCGAACCCCACCTCTTGGCCTTATGTGAACCTTCCAGAAACTCCTAGCGAACCTTCAGACAACCCAACACCTAAAACTACCCTAAGCGACCCCCTGCCTTGCAGGACTTACTATGAGTGCTCCAGAACCTAAGAGAACTTCGGCCAGCTTCCTTCCGAGAACCTTATCTCCAAGGTGAGAGAAATTTATCTATCTCTTGAGAGAACGTTGGCACATAATCTTTCAGGGAACACAGATTGCAATGGTAGGCAAGTAGAAACGAGAATCATAACAGATGCACAATAAAGAGACAATTTTCAGAGATCATAAACACTTGCGGAAGTCTTTATATTAAAACAGAGAGACGAAGCTCTAAATCTAGGGTATAGAATATGAGCAGGATGCTCTACTCGCTCACACACTTACAGACTTATGCAGACTTGCACACAAAATGACTCAAAAGCTCAGACAGAAGGGAGCTTTAGAAAGACTCGGACAACTTACAGACTTACTAACTTGAAACTCTAAAAAACTTCTCCCCGAGAATGAACTCCTCTTCTCCTTATATACAAATTTGTGGAGAAGAGAATCATTTCATCGATGAGACTCAACAAGACTTTGGACCCTACATGTCTTCCACTCAATCTACTTTTAGAGATTTGGTGGTAGAAATCGTGCAAGATTCTTCCAACCAAATCATAACTTTATTTTCACTAAGAAAAGTAAATCATACTTAAGATCTGGTGGGGTAGTCGTGCAAGATTCCCTGACCAGTAGTCATACTCAAAACGACACGTAAAAAGGAATCTTGGAAATGCGGTTCAAACCACGCCAAAAGTTGGAGAAGTGCTCCAAGTTTCCAAGATGTTCATTATTTTATTACAAAGTGGATATTGGTCACATCAACCCACTAAACCCGATTGTCTCCACTATCGGCCAATTAGACTTGAAGTACACTGTGGAGGTTGGTTGTTGGATCATGTTGTCATTAATGCCAATGGTTTGATTGATTGATGTCAAGTGATTGATTGATGTCAAAGGATTGATTGACTGATGATTTATGTAATATAATATGTAGTGTCCTTGATGAGAATGCATAGATGAAGATGGATAAATGAGTTGTCATTGATACATGATGAAGATGGATCGATGTGGTTCCATTGGTATATGGTGCATTGTTGGAAAAATGTATAGATGACTCATTATCGTCTTATCATGATTGATAAGGTGCACAAATGGATGAACTCCAAAGTGGTCCCCTTATGGTGAAAGCCCTCACGAGAAGACGCTTTGCGTATTGAGTTATCCTAGAAGAATGGTTGGAGGACCCATGCTCTCATTATTGTCTTATCATGATTGATAAGGTGTACAAACGGATGAACTCCAAAGTGGTCCCCTTATGGTGAAAGCCCTCACGGGAAGATGCTTTACGGATTGAGTTTTCCTAGAAGAAAGGTTGGAGGACCCATGCTTGTATGAGGAATAATGAGATGAAGATCAAGGAAATTGTTGGTGAAACTATCCTAGATGGATAGTGCTTGTCATTCCATTTCTAGTGGTATGTGGAATGTCACATAACTCCTCCTGGTTTGAGAGTTATGACCTTACGAAGATGAAGGACCCTCACATGAAGGCTTGAAGCCCCCAAAGTCAAAGAAGTCAAAGTGACCTAAAAGAAGAAATGATAAAATAAAGTGACAAAATCAAGAAGGAATATTTATGGAAAGTGGTTAACCCTAAAAATA